>CM053509.1:45557001-45609851 GCA_028627145.1 Eidolon dupreanum | reverse complement strand
TATTCTATAACATGGCAAAATGTTATAAAGAAGCTGGCAGCTTAGGGTACTTACATTTAGCCCTTACAGATTTCCCTTATGGATTTACAGATGTGGATTTTAATCCTGCTTTGTATTTTGCCTGAGACTTATTTTCCAGCTCAAAGTCAGATCCATGGGATTAAAAGTATTCTTATCTGAAAATATTATATTTTACTAATGTGCAAACAGACACATCCATTCTGGTACCTGTAGTTTTTTGTTGTTTTTGGTATCTTGGTTCTATAAAGTTTGTGTGCTAACATTATAAATATGATCTGTTAATTGTTTTGAAAATGACTGACCCAGGATAGTGGCAGTAAGTGTACTGCAGTTTGCTGAAAGAAATATCTGACATTGATGAAAAAGAAATCTCTCAGTGATATTTCTATTAAACAACATCCTAAAAGATGGTGTTTTATTGTGGCAATGTGCCTAAGCTCTCACAAATATTTTACAGAAAATCCATAGAAAATGTTTTTCTTCATGTTTCTGAAAAATGGTTAACCTGTCTGTAAAGCATTTTTGGACAGCTCTCAATTACATGTGTATACTATGCCATCATCTAAGGACTACAAGGCACTAATGTCCCCATAAAACAGAGCAGGATGCTATTCCCAAAACCCAGTTAGATCCTGAATTATTGCCATCTAACATTGCTATCTTCTCATGGGAAAACTGGCTGTATGTCATTGAACCTCAGGAGCTAAAAGTGACCTTACAATTCAAGGAATTTAATTGTGCATAAGATTAACTGTTAATGACATGAAAATTAACTTATTTAAATCTATGTATATTAAAATCTATATTAAATACTTTTTCTGAAAAGTTATCATAACAGAATGTACCAACAAAATATAAGAAAGTATGCCAACTCCCACGTACCTTATATTCCAAGCAAAATAAACAGTTCCCTTTATATATGGCTTACATTTTCCTACTGTCTTGCCTTTTTTATATATAGCTTTCTTGCTACTATATTCACATTTCCCAACCTTATCTATTCCTATAGGCTCAATTTAACTGTCACATTTTTATTAAAATTTCTTAATCTAACAACACATTTCTCTATACTCTAAACTCCTATTTGGGAATTTGTTTCATTTCCTATTATTGTTATTATCATTATTTTTTTTTTGCAAGTCTTAGCTCACCTATTATACCACAGCCTCTTTCTAGAGGGAGGATTGAGTCTGATTCATATCTGAGTCTCTTTCTTCCCCCTCCCCCACGCACACACAGGGCCTGCTTAACAAATACTGATAGAATCGGTGAATTCAAAATATTTAAAAATTTCTAGAGAGAAAATGCAAATGATTTAACAAATTATAGCTATTGTGGCTAGAGCAATTGAGGAACTAAATTTTAATTTTGTTTAAATTTTATTTAAATTTAACTAGCCACATCTGGCTAGTGACAACCACATTGGAAAACACAGTTCCGGCTTTCAAAGCACGTATTGAAATTCACACTGTGCTACAACACTACAAATGGACAACAGCCAGGTTTCACTAGGGTAAGACTCCCTGAATTGTGCAAGTGGAAAGTTGTCCCTTAAATCTTACACAAGGCACCTCGCTTGCCTTACCCTAGGGTAATCCCTGCATTTCAGTGACTGTTAACAAGAGTTTCTCACCACTGACACTTCGCCTTATATTGTTGGACTCCGATAAGCCACAGAGGACACTGGGCACAGTTAATGACTATTCAGGAACAATGTCATCTATAGGATAAATTGTTCACAGATCTAAGAAATGTTCTTTCTGCTATTCTATTGTAGGAATCAAGACATGTTTTCTTTTAGCCCATTCCTTTTCCTTGGTAGCTTTTAAAGTATCAGACCTTCTTTCTATAATCGAATTAATATCTTCTTTGTGAAGTGACTTTTGGTTCTTCGTATATTCACTTCTGACAAAATTGTATTTAAACAGTGGGTAAGCACTGATACCTAATCAGTTAATATTTCTCTTTTCTAAGCTTCATTTCCTCTCTCTACCCCATAATACGGTGATGCTAACATGTAACTCATGTTTATTTTCTTAAGAATTACTTAATGATTGCCTTCTGGGTGCCTAGTCTTTGCACTAAATGCAGATAATTCATTCATCAAGGGAGATTTGGCTTTTTGTTATCCAGAATAGATCTAGGTCAATAATTCAATAAGTAGTTGTCATAAGTGTATCATGACTTTAAAACCTGTTTTAGTAGGCACTTGTTAAATAGTAGTTTTTATTATCTTTTCAATTATTTTTAAGGCTAAAGAGTCTATTTCATAAAATCCAGAGAATGAGTGAATCAGTATAACATTATTGTTTTAAACAACTATATAATTTGTTAATAATTTGGAATCACCTCCTTCATGAAGGAATGATTTGTTCAAATATACTTTATAAGGACCTCCCAGAGCTACAAATGAATAAAAAAGAATAATTTTTTTTCTGGTCACTACAATTGATAAAATTGAACATCTTTGTGTTTTTATATCCACAAATAAATTACAGAAATAGATTTTGTGGATTAAAGAATTGTTAGCCAGAGAAAAGTTGAATTTTGAATACTAGTGTCCACCAGCTGAACGGTAGGGTATTACAGTTTTGGGTTTTTTTTTTTTTTATTTTAATGTTGGTAGTTTTGAACTGAAATTATTTGAGGTAAGGTTAATTTGGAGACTTTTTTCTCTCAATAAAAACATTGTCTTTGTTGAAGCCCTTCACTTATTGCCATCCAGCATAACAACCACATTTACAACTGAATTGGTAATTGACTATTTAGATCACTATTCCCTATGTAATACTAAATTCATAAGTAATGATTCAGACATTAATAAGAAGCCATACTATTTTTAAAATGCATCACAAATTTTATGTTTACCCAATGAACTGATAAATCCAGAGGGAAATTTCAGATGGGTGCTATCATCTGTAAAATTAAAGATAGGATATGAAAAAAGCATAGCCTCCTTTTGGTTATTTGCAAATGAAAGATCCTTAGATTCCCCTTTTCCATTTTTATGACAATTTTACTGATTTATTATTTCACTAATGGGTGGATAAACAATGAAAGAAAGTGGCACTCAGATTAGTCAATTCACATGCCTAACAGAGAAGATAAAGGAGATGAGGACCTGTCTGTGCTTTTCTAGTTATCCACTTACCATTTTCTACTATTTTGATGAAAAAATGAGAGTTGGTTGTATTGGAATCTCTGGTTTTCAGAGATTCTCAGTTAGTGTTGGCTACATTCTCTCCTTCTGTTTTAAGAAATAATAGGCAACATTTGTTTCTTATGAGCTCATTGGTTGTACCCAATATCAGTGTGTTTTTTTGTGCCATTCTCACTGATGTATTATGGCACTGCTATAGAGCTAACACTTGGCATTTCTATAACAGTCAGTATTTGTTCAGTGTCACATTAACTACTTACATCTCTTTCCACACTCAGATTAAAACAAAAACAACAAAGAAGTAATTTGATGCTTGCCACATCTATTCAATAAGCGATGGAAACAAACTGATCTGATCTGTTTACTGACCATATTTAGCATGTCTGTTAAACACTGAGAAATAGTCAATTTTATAAAAGCAAGGCTCTAATGACCGTCTATATTTGCTAAGTGTGACATAAAATTTTGGGACCTTGAATTACCCTCAAGCAATTTAGTTCACTACATAAACTCAATTTCTTATAATGAAATATAGACATTAGGCATACAGATAAAGTTTGCTTACTTATCATTAATCCTAGAGAAAATAGGATTTGAAAGCATTAAGTCTCCTTTCTACTCTTAAACTCTCTATGAGCAATCTGACAATTATATGGCATCATGACATCTGCAGGTAACTCAGTGCTAATTTTCAAATCATCCCTGTCTGCATCTTGACTTTCAGTCTCCTTTTGACAAAAGAGGAATTTCATGTTTTCTAGTTGATCATTCTGATTTCTAACCTGATATCTTGTCACATTTTTATTTATAAATTACAAGCCAGCATTCCAATGAATCGTTACCATTTTCTGTCTTTTGGCCTACAGTAAGAATCTCTCACCTTAGTATCTGGATAAAGAATAAGCACCTAAATGTCTCATAGAAATAAGAAAGTTAAAATTCAAAAGAACCCACTGACACAAGCTTAAAAATTAAAACATCAATCTTCATTAAAATGTAAAATTTCACCAATTGTTAATTTCCCTATTTGTAATGATTATCAAGCATTTGAAGGAAATGTATACCATAGAAGCTCATAGGTCCAGTTAAACACATGTGCTACTCATCTCCTATTCTTGCCATCAGTATGGCACCTTGTTAATTTCCAAAGTTGAATAAATATTCCTAACTCATTTCAAAACTTTTTGACTGGTCTGAGGATTATCAATAACTCTTAGTCCATTAGTCTATTGTGGATAAGACATATTATATAAAGTTTAATGTGATACAATTAAGTAATAGGCCTTACAATTCCATTTGATATCTTTAATCTTCACGTGTAGTTTTGGGATTCTCAAGATTTGTCTGTGGCTTTACTATAGCTTTGTTTACAATAAAAGATTCCTTAAAATGGTTACATGTCATATCAGTGGGTTTTATTTTATTTATACCTATTCTTTGCTAATAATAAGAAAAGAATCAATCTCTTCTTTTCCTAAGAGCCCACATTTTTTAAAATTATTTTTATTTTTAACTATATTCCTAAGTAAAAAATAGTTAATAATGTTTTAAAAAATAAGATAAACACTTAAGCACTTATAACCCAGATCTAGAAAGAGATTACCCTGATAAGATCTAGTTCCCCAGAAGCAACCACTTTCATGAAGCTTATGTTAATGATCCCTTTGCTCTTTATTTAGTTTTACCAGATATAAATATTTTTCAAAACTAATATCTAATTTTAGTTGTTTTACATAGATATAAATGGAATCATACTGAATATATTCTTCAGTGTCATGATTTTTTTCTTTAGCATATGTGTTTGAGAATTATAAGTACTGCTATGTGTAACAGTTTAATTTACCATGGGTTACCTAAAATCAGATTATAAAGTGAATTGCATAAATAATTTTCACCTAAGTGTGCTCTAAAGCAATGCTGACCAATAGAACTATATAGAATGATGAAAACATTCTATATCGACAGCGCCTAATATAGTAGTCATAGCCACTGTCCGCATATGAATGTTGAGTACTTGAATTTATTTAATTTAAATATAAATTATATTTAAATATAAGTGTAGTTAGTAGGCTTCTACAAGCTTGGGAATTTTAGTATCATTTCCCTCCTAAATAAAGTATTAAAATAACTTTTCAGTAGTTAGCAGAATTCCAAGGTAACCCAATCAGTCATGCTCTGGTATAATGTTTTTCCCTAAGGTAAGGGCAAAACATTTAATTTGCTTCTAGCCAATAGAATATGGCAAATACCATAAATCTAAAACAAAACCTAACCCCCTAATAGATTGCTATATGTTAAAGGCAAGGGTTTTACAGATGTAATTAAGATTTCTACCCAGTTTGACTTTTAAATTAATGAAAAAAGAGATTATACTGGGTAGATCTGACCTAATCAAGTGAGCCCTTGAAAAGGAAGCTTGGGCCTTTTCTGAGGTCAAGGAGATTTTCCTGCTGGCTTTGAAAATCAAGTTTCCATGAGTTCTACAGATACAAGGAAATTAATTCTGCCAACAACCACATGAGCTTGCATGAGGACCCTGAGTTTCAGATGAAAAATCCTAGCTCTGGCTAACACCTAATTGCAACCTGTGGGACACTGAGCAGATGATCTGGGATTCCTGACCCATGGAAACTGAGACAATGAATGTGCATTGTTTAAAGCTGCTAAAATTGTAGTAATTTCTTACAAAGCAAGAGAAAACAAATGCGCCTCCTTAGAAGCAGAATTTCTCTTTGTTAAAATCACAGTATTTTATTTTCTCCATGTAACTCAGTCATTTCCTTGGATCTTTTCTATTTGGAACAAGAGACTTTATTATTTCTATCTTTAAGAGAATTCTTAATCCATTGAAAACAGAGTGTACTTCAGGTTGCTGCCATGTAATATCCAGTAGTAACTACTTCCTTTCAAATAAATCATATCCTCTTTCCATGAATGAATATATCTAGAGGAACTTAAGTATTGAAGAGAAATTATTTATGTCAGTTTCAAGGATAAAATATCTAAATCACTTTCCTGAAACATGTTAAAATGACTAAGCTTAAGAAGAGAAAATGTGTAAGGATTATTCACAGTGTTTCGAGATTCCTTTGAGGACAGAAAGAGTTTTGAGAAGATAACAGAAACAAACAAAAAAAGTAGGTAACACCTGAAACAGAGATGGAAAAAGCCTATGGAGAGTTTAAACTTTATAAAGAGCAACCAGTATGTATTATTACAGATCAAACCAACTGCTAAAACAAATAAATTTAATTCAAATATTAGTGATAAATTTTATTCTCACTCATACAAAGTCTGTAAAAA
Organism: Eidolon dupreanum; assembly: GCA_028627145.1. NCBI lineage: Eukaryota > Metazoa > Chordata > Mammalia > Chiroptera > Pteropodidae > Eidolon > Eidolon dupreanum. Next base: position 45,603,367 of record CM053509.1, on the reverse strand, counting down.
TGGGTGTTTTTTTTTTTTTATTTGTGGCTCTTTCCGTCATAGTTCATGTTCTCTGAAAGTAGAGCCTAAAAGAGGAAGTCTTTTGTTATCATGACAGAATGCAAAATCTAGCAAACCCATGACTGATACTGACATCTGAGAGGAACTATATCATCATTCTTCCCTAAAAACAAACAAACAAACAAACAAACAAAAAAACTATTTTTACCTGGCTAAATTATGTTAAGTTCTTCCTATGAAGTAGGACTGCAGAAGAGCAGAGCGGTGTGTTTAAGTCCAGACTCCTAGGTCATACCTCTAGTTATCCTGATTTAGTAGGTCTGCAACAGGGGCTCTAAAATCAAATGTATTTCTAATAAGTGGCCCAGATGATTATGATGTAGATGATCCATGGACCAGACTTAGAAAAACACTGGTCACTGGCAATTTTGAAAAAGTCTCAAATATCACCCCTCAGTATGCTTCTTTTAGATTCTCTGTATAAGTTGCTATTCACATTGTTCCAAGGCACTGTTGTATGGATTTGAAAAGCCAGTTATACAATAAATCATGGCAGTAGGAATATAGACTCTACCTCAGCTGTTTCAGAAAGGCAAAGGTAGAACAACTTTATCTGCAATGAAATTTAACTCAGATTTATCCATAGCATAGCCAGAATACTAAGAGTTATTCATTTAGCATATGATCAAGTTCATGTTCATTAGAGAATCTAGGTACTAGCCTCATACATCCTAACTTCTCCAAATCTCTCCTGTTTATGGCCAAAGTTTAAGCGACTAAACTATATGTCAATAAAATTCATTAGGCGAATAAGGCATTTTTGACAGTGGCATTAAAGATCAATAGTGGAAACACCTTTGCAGTGGCTTAATCAAAGGTGATGAACTTGCAAATGGTCTAAGTAAGAGATGGACTGAACTTTGCCAAAGGTGAGGAGAAAAATGATGTCCCATTTATACAAGGTCTTAAGATATAAAACTGATTTGTTAAGTCATCAGTTAAAAATACTAATGCCTCTATTTAGGAATGGCTTTCAAACTCTTTAATTGGAGAGGTCATAAACTCTATTGATCAATAACTTAATTACCTTCTTTATGCCTTGTAAACAAAATCCAACTCTATTTTCTGCTATTTAACTTGTGTAATTTTTAACTTTAGGGGAAGGGAGGTAGAATGAAGTATATTTTCTTGAGAACATAAAAATTTCAAGATCTGACTTTATGATCTTATATGAGCTTGGATGGACCACTTTAAACTATGTCAGCCTCATTTTTCTCATCTGTAGACTGCATAAATTGAAATAAGTTGTCTGTAGCCTTTTCAGTATGGCAATGTGATCAAAGAACAGAGGTACAGCAGTGCGGTGGGTCTATGAGCTCTTGGCAAAAGTTGAGAAGAAGGGAGATAAAAAAATGCATTTGCTTATGCATTAATTTTAACTTTTGTATTTTTTCTTCTCTTGTCTTTTCTGTGGATAGTCTCCTTGGTATCACTCCAGATGGGAGACTGTGGAATTCAGCCCAAATGCCTTTGTCTGAGCTGACAAAGAACAGGGGTTGTAGGTCAAATTGCTCACATAGAGTTAATGTGTCTTAACAATGTTTCTTCTCTTTCATTTTCTTCCTCTTCTGTGTGGAAACTTCTGTGAGATCCTTTCACATCCTGATCTCTTTACTTTCTATCTACACTTTCATACTTTGATCATTATTAGCAGTATAGTGTCATTTTGATGGTTTTCTCTTTGGGCAAGCAGCGTAGGGAGTCTGTGAAGAGTTAAGAACTGCACTCTCTGGGTCTTCCTATTATGTTCATGTCTGATTGTCCATACTGCCCCAAATTGGGTGGAATTAAACTAACACTAATTGCGAGAAGCAGATGAAGGGATTATGGTGATATGAACAGTAAGACTCAATTAGTAACTTTAGTAGGAACTTTTGAGACGACAGGTTGCTGATGATAAAACAGTGTCAATTAAGAAAGCTCTAAAACTGGAGGGAAAACATAAGGAAATTAATTTAGAACTAGACCCTGATTGTGCCTAGAGATTTCACATAAACATCAATACTTTATTCTCTGAAAACTTTCCTGGCCATTCAAGATATAACTCAGTAAAAATCAGCTCAGTACCATTAGTGGGAGGTAATGATTGTCTTGTGTCTATAAACTGTATAACCAGGTCTTGGAGGCAAAGATATGTAAAAAAAAAAAAAAAAAAAAAGGGTAGGAATTTTTAAGCGTGGTCTACATGTTTGTTTTCAGTTAAGAAGAAGGATGGGAATTAAGGTAACCTCAGTTTCTTTACCTCTGAAATGAGGATTTTAACATTTGGCTTTGATATTTGGAAATGAATGAAGACTATCCAAATGAGAACAGAGGCTATTTATTCAGATCTTGTATAACAAGGAACGCAGCCAGCATCACTTTTATTTGGCAGAGACTCAAAGCAGGCAGGAAAATGGGAAAGCTTTCGATTGAAAATCAGAGAAGGCATCAGGTCTGATATGATTTGAGCTTGTTGGCATGGGACAACTGGGAGTCAGCTGTTTGGTTTCCTGGACTGGTTGCTGCAGAGATTGTGGGTCAGGTTTCTGTCATATGTGGTCTGACCATTGTTTGTTTGTATATTCAGTCTTCAAGGCTAATGATTTTGTTGTGATGACAACATGAATGAGCTGAAAAGATGCCTGCGTTGCTGCTTTTGGTGGTCATGGAAGTATTATGAGACTGTAAAAGGGAAGACAGCAGTATCTGGGAGAGAGAAGCAAGAGGGGTGGCTCCATTCATGTAAAGAATGTTTCAGCTGGTTGCCCTGGGCTAGGGGAAAGGTACCTGGAGAAATTCTGTCTGGTCCTGTCTAGGTATAGAGCAATATACATGTCCTTCCTTCTCCTAGTTGATAAACTGTCCACATCACTCTTCTCAAGGATCTCGGATCCCTTGAGCATCTAATGATCTGCTTCCAAAACTATTGCCAGAGTTTCCATTTTTCTAACCTGTGCACTGCTGGGGCTAAGATTTCCTTATTTCAGAAATATGAGGAGATATACAGCTAACTCAGAGGAATTTTTAAACGTATAAGAGCTAGTTAACGGTTTAACATTAATTTATCTTGCCAGCCTTTTTTTAATTTGAAGCTTCTTTCTTTTTAAGTATTCAGGCTCACCTCTATTTTATTTTCTTCTGTGTGTCTTTATATTCATACTCTCCTGATTTTCCAAATTTCTAGCATCTATAAACCTTGTCGCCAAAACCTTTAATTGTCACTTACCTGCCTTGAATGAAAACAATCTCGCTATATACACTGTAACAGTCTTCTATTTATATGTACAAATTCTGTAAGTTATTTTCAGCAATACCACAGCTTCATTATCTTACCTGAGAAATTATTTTCCTTGGCTCTTCTAGGCCTCAGCTCTAAGAGCCCTTCACCTAATCTCTATTCCTGCCTCCCACTCTCATGCTCTAAATGTCTGCTGTGTTTGATCCATTTCTCCATCTTCCCTTCCATTTTTTTTCCTTCTTCCTCTGGACCAAAAGTAAATATTTATTCCAGTGCTTCAACCATTCTCGTCAAACACACAAATCTCTTTCTCCTTTCCTACTTTTATTGCACTCCCATAGCAAATCCAGAACTGTTTCCTTGGCTTCTAACTCCAGTGCTGGATTAAATTCATGATGATCCAGAGCAGTGTCACTATATGTTCAGGGACCCAGTCTCAGCAGAGCTCCTAGGCTACCTGGCAGTGCCACTGTGGGTTCGATTTAAGGCTCTGTCTCGTTCCTTGTGGGGGTTATTCAAACCTTTACTATTTACTCTTCCTCTTCTCTCAGTATGGAAATTCCTAGCATTCTAGGAAATTTTCTTTTTTAGATTCCCTGCAACCCCACCCCCAAGGTTTTGCTCCTGGCCATCAATTCTCTTTCCTCTCTTCCAGTAATCTTATTTACTCCCTAATCTCAGCTACTACTTCTATCCAGGAGTTCTATCTACATTAATAAACCAGGATGCTTTTAAAATTCCAGACCAATCTACCTAATTACCTTCTAGATAGTGCCACTTGGTTTCTCTCTTTTTTCTCACCAACTAGGCAATGAGTTCTATCAGTTTTACTTATTAACTCTTTCTTAAGTTTAATTTCATTAAACTTATTGCAACTGCCAGGTCATTTAAAAAACAATTGTAATTAAATACTTTCACGTTTAAAATCTTTTAATGGTCCTCATCAAGTTTGATTTAAAAGCAAATTTCTTAACATGACACACAAGGTATTTCAGGATTTAACAGCATCTATCTTTATGACCATTTGTTTCCCAAAGTATATTCAGAGTCACATTTATTCTGTGGATAATTTTGCAAGACGGGGTGTGGAAAAAGGATAGTGGATGTCAGGCCTTGCTCAAGACCTACTCGGGGGTAGGACCTAGCAATCTGTGTTTAAGCAAGTCTTCCCAGCAATACTGATACACACTAAAACCATCTTAGAGAATTACAATGCACATTAACACATTACTCAAAGAAGTCTGGAAATAACCTATTTAATTTTCTTAAGCAAACATTTTCTTAATTGGTTGAAGCATGAATCGTGTTTTGTGTTAAACTCACTAACATCCAGTGAAACTAATGTTAGAAAAACATACTTTATCAAGAGCTTGTAGCCTCATATTATTAATAATTATCTAAGTAGGTTTCTGTCATGTGTATTTGCATTTAACTTCACATCTTTACATTTCTCTACCAAATATCTTCCCACAAGTCTTGTCTGGCCAAACATTTATAAGAGAGTTTTAATTGCATACTCATTGAACAAATACGTGGAATGTTACAGAAATATTTTATAGGAATCTTAGAAGTGTTGTATAAGTCTTACTACCATGAAGATATCATCTATTTCAACAATTTTGTTTTTTGCATTTAATAGTTCTCTATGTTGATCTCTTTTTAATGAGAGTATCTTTACATTTTCTTATTTGAAATTATGAAACTATAATGTACATCTTATCAGCTTATCTGTGCAAGCTTTTTTTGTGGTGAAATATCCTTTGTAAACATGAAAATTGGCTGCTTTTTTTCCAGTTGATCCTATATCCTGGCAACTTTCCATGTTAAAAAAAATCTCATTATACTGACAGACTTTCTTTCAAGTTTCTTTCCTCAATAGTCTATTAACAAAGTAAATTTTAGTCACAATAATAGTGATGAACGTAATTAAAATTGATCTAAGTCCGTTATATAAACTTACTATATTTTTTTGTATTTGAGTTTATAATTATATATATTATACTTATACACTATATAAATATGTTATAAAATATATTTTTATTATGACAAATATGAGTTTCAGTAAATAGTAATGCATTTGTTAGCTTTTAAAATTTTAACTACCATTATTTTAATTTTTCTAACTCTAAAGTCAAATGCCCTGGTAGACTTCCAGGATGTTAGTAAAGTCTTACTTAGAAAAATTTAATTATTACTAAATTAGGTAAATATTCTAACACACATGATTATACCTCATTATTCTAAACATGCAGTCTATTAAAATGCACTAGTAAAATAGGGAAAGCCTGAATTATGATATCGTTGTGATGATTCAGCATTCCATTTGGTTTATTCTGATGCTACATACAGAATTTGATGCAAAAAATGGTACCATCTGTAATCCTCTAATGTCATAAAAGAGAAATAAATGTATAATTTGCAACAGCTAAGGGACTTTGGAATTAATGCATATTCAACTATGTACTTTAGTCTCTCCTCCTTTCTATACACTCTTTGCAGGATGATGATAAGTGACTGTGATGTTAAACACATCATCTATAATCATTTCCCTTCATTTAATCACACTATTTGAAATAAGTTAGACATACAGTTTGGCTGTGTGCACATCATGATGATTAATGATAATATTCTAATATATTCTGCTGTGGCCACTGGAACTCATTTTATTTACAACCTTCACAACTCACTGGGTTCTTTGACTTCTAAATGCACCATAGAGAGGGAAATCAATTGAGCTTAATGTAATGAGTAAATAATGACATTATTGTGACAATAATAACATCCTGTTCATGAAAGAAAAATTTTAATAGAAAATATAACTAAAAAGTAGGTGAAGCTGGATATTTGTGAGCCTGTCTTGCTGCGTTTTTCTTCTTAAAGATCTCAATTTGAGGTACCTCAGGAATCAAAAAGGGAAGCCCACCAAGGACTTTCAAGTGGTTCTCAGAGACGAGACATTCAAGGTTCTCAAGAGCCTTTGAAGACTGCTTGTAGTTCATTCTGGCAGTTGGAAGAAATTTGTGCCAGCCATTAATTTTTTGACTGTTTTAATTTTGCTCTCCAACTTTTAATATCTGTTACATTTGAGCATGGAGATAAATCAACAGTGCTTGGAAGCACCCTAGAAAATTACATGTCCCAAAAGGTACATTATAGTCTGTGTGTGGAGATCTCTAATAGTAAGTGGATCTAATATAGAACTATATTTTAACTTAAGGAGAATAATAATTGGGTGATGACTTGTCCAAGTCTAGTTAACATGTCTTGGACAGCATTAGAAGATATGCATATAACTAACTACCCATTCAGCAGAGGGTGGCTGATTTTTCAGATTGGACATGGTAGTTGGATATGGCAATTGATTGGGCTAATAAAATCTAATCTACCTTGTATATCAAAGAGTCAATGAATTTTCTGATCCACAAATTGAAGTTTTCAAATTCCCGGACTTATAAGCTTATGAATAAATTAGCAAAAATAGGGAAGCCATAATCTTCCCACTTGTTTGTTTACTTGAGTGAAAATTACCTCTGCTGTTTTTTTTTTTTTTTTTGCCTAATTAAAAAGTAAATGTGAAAGAAGTGCTCTAAGAATACCCACCAAACAAAATAACCAGAATAATTTATCAGCATGTTTAAAAGAATAATATGTGTTGAATATGAAGTTTATATGTGAAACATTCAAGATTATTATACTCTATTAATCTCAATGTAAAATTAGATCATCCTGGCAATACTCTCTGGAGATAAGACTTGGAGAATTCATTCAGCATAGTAACTTGAGAAGGATTCAAATATGATTTAAATATGCACACCTACACGTGCAAAAGAAAGATAGACTTACAAATTTTTAGTTAGCTAGATACATTTGTAGGTGGAGTGAGAGTGTTCCAGGCCATTCATGTAACATGTATATATTGTAGGCAGCCTTGAGTTCTGCCTACTTGCTACCCATGTGACTTTGCACAAAATATTTAGGATAAAATTTTCATAGACACACACACACACACACACACACACACACACACAACCCTTTATACACACATAATTCAACCTCTCTCTTTTGGAGAAGCCACATTAAAGGGATAATTTCTACAGTAATAATTCCTAAGATTATGACCTGCAATAGTCAGAGGAAGAGAAACATTTACTCCAGAACCAACGTATTTCTAAATAAAGTCACACTGTGACTTTATCCTATGAGGTCCCATTGAATGAAGAAAGGAAACCTGAATGTAAGAGCTTTGGCTCACGTGATCTAAGAGTTGTTTTTTTTCATAATACTTTTCTCTGATCCACCTGTTTAACAGTGACTTCTGACTAAGGTCATACCATTTAACCTTTTCTTTTACATGTTACGTGACCTGGTGAGCAGAATAAGAAACAGGACATTCCTCGGGAAGAGCAGGGACCAACCACCAAGAATTTGGATTTTTGGCCCCAGCTTATTACACTGATGGTTACAATTATTGATGAGGATAAAACAGCCTACACACCTGTCCTGAATCAGTAAGTACACTGTTTTATAAATGAATAGATTTTATTCAACCTAAGAAAACAAAATATTTAAATCATGGCTTACATTCTCATCACAATGACATATTTTTCTGCTTTTATCAGTAAATATCAATTCAGTGATATTATGAATTTTTAGTTCAAACCTCAAAGAGTGTGATTCTTTGGATAAGGAGACAAATATTTCCCAAGATTTATTTTTATTTGATATAGAAAAGTTTTCTCTTTCCTCTCTCTCCTTTTATAACTATTCCATTGTCTGAAAATAAAAAATTCACCCCCTCAAATTAAAAAGAATGTTAAACAGCTGGTATTAGACATATTCCATTGTGACTTTCTAATAATAAAGATTTGTCCAGAAACAAACTGCTTTCAAAATAGTTATGTATCCCAGATTTAACAAATTTAATGCAACATTTAATAGAACAATTCCATTTTCTCAAATAACCTAAGCCTATGTATCCATGCATAGAATTTACAAATTATAAGCAGGTAGACAAGACAGATGAATTAAAATTTGTGGTCGTTCCAGAAAAAAAGACTAAAAGAGTACAAAATCATCAACTTTTTAAAATGTCACTTAGCTAAGAGACTTTAGGAAAGTTATTTAATTTCTCTGGGTCTCAGTTTATTCATACATAAAATGAAGACATATTACTAGATAATTTCCAAGATCCAATCCAACTTTCATGTTGCACATTTAGGATTTAATGCCCACTGTTTCAAGCTATACAAGGAAAATAATGGCTGACTCTGCCAACCACACACACCTGCAGTCTGGTTAATGGAGAGGGTATCCTGATATATTGGTTATACTAGAAATGCTGTGGGCAGCAGGGATAGCAGAAATTGACAAGCTATGAAGTAGAACATGAACTAGATTCAGACTTACTATAGATAACTAGTTTTATTATTTCTCATTCTCTTTGACCCTACTGGTTGAGATGGTTAGGAGCTTTTTGCTTGTGCAGAAGCCAATTGAAATTCCAATTACAGAAGAAATTAAGTATCCTAACTTTCATCCTCTCCTACTTTTTAACCACCCATTTTCACCTGCCCCAAATTCCTCCTCATTGGGGAGAAAATGGTCCTCTCTTTGATATGCAACCATGATAACATCATTCATTAGGTTTGTCTTTTCACTTTCATCTCTCCTTTCACCTATGTCCACCTTTTCTGCCTGGTGGCCAGAGTGCCTTCTGATGACCATCTGTAGAGACTTTGCTTTTATTCTCTTCTGATGGCCCAGGACTTGATCTTTATTTTTAATATATGACACGTCTGCAGCTCATTCTGAGTAGCTTTGTGGAACACATATCTTTTCTCCTTCACTCTTTGGAACTTTCTTAAAGACAGAGTAGGTTTCCTAAAGATAGAAAGATCAGTAACTTGTTTAAAGACTGTACCCTTGGGCTCAGATAGGATGTTTAATAAGTGACTATCGAATAAAAATAAAAATCTGCTGAGAAATGCTAATTAATTTATTTGAAAATATTTTGGTTTTTAATCAAAAATTTTTTACATTTACCAAATATCGGAAATCAGGATATGACTGGGAAAGAATACATTGTAAAATCATGGAATCAATTAAAGTTTCCTAGAACTATCTTTAATCACATACCATGAAAGGCATATAAAGATTTTACTTGACTTTTTATAACTGTATTAAAGGAAGTGAGAAAATACATTTAGTTATGGCAAAAATGAGTTTTAAATTATGAGCTGAATTACATCTACTAACTATAAAAATAAGCAATGACAACAGGATAGGAGATAAATGTCTTTGTTTTGCTTTTTATTTTTGGTTTTAATGTCAAAGTTTAGAATCACTTGTTTTCTGTGAAATCTAGTCCTTAAAAACCCGAATGCCTTCCTTCTCTTCGGAATCTATGTTTTATTATTATATTTTCTCAGATTTTGAAGATGTTCTAAAGATTTTTGGTTACTAGGATTATTTCATTTTGTTTCTTTTTTAGTTTAAGTCAGTATTTTAAGTGAACTCATTGGGAGCGTGAGGTATGGTCTTAGTGGCCAATGTTGCATTTGTAAGATTTTCGTTCACACCCACTTCATTTGCTCAATGTGTCATCGCATTTAGGCTTCACTAATTATCTCATTGGTTTGTTAAGCTAGCACTATGTTTCACAAAGTAAAAGATCCAGACCACTGGAATCAGGATCACAGGGGCTGCTAGTTTCACAGGGTTTGCGTATTCTGAGCACTATTCTAAACCTATGGAGTCAAAATCTGAAGTTGGCACAGAAGTCTGCTGTAAAGCATCCTTCATTTGTTCATGTACACTAAAGTATGAATGCACAGGCTAATTGTGAAGGACATGTCAAGCTAAAACAAATTTTGGTTTTATTTTGAAGGCAATAACAGGTAAACGAATGATTTAAAAGTATAGGACTTTTTTGTGTCTTTCAGTGTATTCTGGGGTTACTGATATAATTTATTGAATTAAGTATTATGACTTTGAAAAATCATTTTAAGCTTTTGCTTATTTAGATTTAATAACAATTTACAGTAACTGTAGACTGTAAAAAATGAGGGGTGGTATTTGTTGGTTTTTTTTTTTTTTTGTACTCTAGTATATAACCAGGCATACATAGTTGTTGAATGAACAAATTAAAGTTAATCTATATGTGTAGTTGGTATCTGTTCTCTCTGTTTTCACTCCATTAATTAATGATGTACTAGAGTATTTCTTTGAGCAATATTTATTCACATTTTTAAAATTATGTAGGTTTCTAGCTGCTTAGAGAAATTTCACTGTTACATTGAAACTGAAAACTATTAAGCAGAGGGTTTTTAGATCTTTAGGTGTGGGTCTCTCACCTTTTTTAACAGATTTGTTGATTTATAACTGAATACAATAAAACTGCAGTTGTTTAAAGTATACAATTAGATTTGACATCTAAATCTATCCACGGAACCCTCACTACAGTCCGCATAATGAAAATATCCATCATACCAAAAAGTTTCCATTTGCCTTGTGTAACTGCAGGTCTGCTTTCTGATACTATAAATTCGTTTGGAAATGTTATCTTTTTATGTAAAGAAATTACATATTACATATATATAATATTTTTGTCTGACTTCTTTCACTCATTACAACTATTTTTAGATTTATCCAGATTGTGTTTATTAGTACTTCCTCTCCTTTTATTTCTGAGTAATATTGCACTATATAAATAGAACACAGTGTTTATCCATTTATCTGTTAGTGTTAGGTTTAGAGTTAGTGTCAATATTTGGATTTTTTTCCAGATTAGGTCACCATGAATATTTGTTTACAAGTTTTTGCATAGACACATTCTTTTATTTCCCTTGAGTCAAGTGCTAGGTACATGCTTAATATTTCTGAAAACTGTCAAACTACTTTGCAAAGTGATTATACATTGTCAACACCTGGTATAATTTGACTTTTACTTGTAGCCATTCAAATAATTGTATAGTGATAGCTCATTGTGGTTTTAATTTGTCCTTTTCTAAATATTTATGTTGATAATCTTTTCATGTGCTTATTGTAATCTTTATATCTTTTTTGGTGAAGTTCTGTTCAGATATTTTTGCCACGTCCAAATTGAAATGTTTATCTTCTTTTTGAGTCATAATGATTCTTTATATATCCTAATTAAAGGTCTGTTGTCGGATATGTTACAATATTTTCTCCTAGTTTGTGACTTTCTTTTCCATTTTCTTATTTTAAAGAGCATTTTTTATTTCAATAGAGTAATATATTTGCTGATCGTTTTCCTTTAGAATTTGGCTGTTTTTGTGTCCTATTTAAGAAATCTTTGCAACATCCTAAATCAACTTGTAACACCACAGTTTTCCTCTGGATATCTGGCATTAAGGCCTACAATTCATTTCAAGTTGTTTTTTTTTTTTTTTTTTTGTATATGTTGTGATATAGAGTATAAGATTCTTTAGGATTTTTTTGTATATTTAATCTTTTCAACTCCATTTGTTTTAAAAAATTATCCTTTCCCCATTGAATTACTTTAGCAGATTTGTCAATAATCAAGTAACTATATGTGCGAGAGACTAATTCTGTACTGTCTGTTCCATTGATCTGTTCATACATATATCTCTTAGTCTAGTGGTGATAAACTTCTTAGGCTTTTGTTTTTTTTGAAAAACTCTTTATCTCTCCTGTAATTCTAAAGAATATCCTTGCCAAGTAGAGTATTCTTGGTTGGCAAGTTTTTTCTTTCAGCATTTTTAATATATCATGCTACTCCCTTCTTGCCTATAAAGTTTTTGCTAAAAAATCCTTTAATAGTTTTATGGGCATTTCCTTGTCCTTAACAAGTTACTTTTCTATTGCTACTTTTAAGATTCTCTATGTCTTTTATATATTTGATTTCTTTGTTGAAATTCTCACTTTGTTCATGCATTGCTCTCCTAACCTGAGAGAGCATTTTTATGACCATTATTTTGAAATCTCTTTCAGGTAAGTCACTTATTAAGGTCAGTTTCTGGTGATTTATTTATCTTATTCTTTTGTTTGAGATATATTTTCTTGTCTCTTTATTTTTCTTCACTCTCTGTGTTGGTTTCTTTACCTTAGATAAGATAGCCTAATCTTAACAGATTTGTCTTATCAATCAGCCCAGCCCCAGCTCCTGGTTGTCTCTCAAATCCTTATGATAGTCCAAATTTCTCTCTGTGTTCTTAGCAGCTCCCATAGTTGAGGGTATGGCAAGACCTGTCAATGTTCCAAAGAGGAGGAATGTAGTCAGCACCAACATGCAGGCTAATTAGAAGCCAGACCCTCAGGCAACAATTGAGAAGTATGTAATTAAGCCCCTCTCAGGGAGAAACTGGAAGATGGGCATTTTTGCCTGTTCCCCCTACACTGAGCCCAGATGCATATAGCCAAGGGGGTGAAGGGAAGGGATAGAGGTGATCCTGTACCTGTTGGAAAGCTGCTTCTTTGTTTTCTATATACCTGTCAGACTTGTAAATGCAAGCTGCATCAGCTATCAGAGCTGGATAATTTGAGGACCTGTCCCTCAGATGGTAACCAAAAAAAGTTGGGGCACTAGGTTTCTTTCAGGGAGATAATAGCAATTTGGTTTTATTGTTGGAGCAAGCTAGAAGGAAACCACAGGAGAAGTGCCCACAGGTTCTCCTGAGCTCTGGGGAGGATCTCAGCTATTCCCTAGATGCATGCTAAATTAGAAGCCAGACTCTTAGACTGCAGCTTATATGCAGCCCAATTCCTTCCAGGGCAGACTGGGAGATGGGTGTTTTTGCCTATTTTTTCTGAGTTGAGCCTTGAGGATTTAGCCACAGGGAGTACTTGTAGGCACATTCACAACTGCTTCTTTATTTGCAATGGTTCTTTAAGCTTTGAGGACATAAGCCCCACTGGCATTCAAAGCTAGGTGTTTCAGGGGTCCATAAAAGTTGGGGTATTAGGTGTATGGTCCAAACACTTTGCTCCTCATGGAGAAGCTAGTGTTAGAGATTCTCTCCCAACTGTATGGTGTTGTGCCAAGGGTGGGGGTTAGTGGCAAGACTGTGTCTCAGCCTTTCCTACGCATTTGAATGTGGGAATTTTCTCATTCATCCAGTATGTAGGAGTCATTCAGCTAGTTTCTTGAGTTTTCTCAGAAGGAATTATTCCATGTATAGTTGTATTTTAGTGCATTCATGGGTGAAGGGAAGTTCAGGAGTTTCCTGCATCATCATCTTAGTTCCTCCCAAATCTACTTATTTTTGATTGAGCTTTTGTAGTTTGTGTCTTTCAAGGAATTTTCCCATTTAATCTAAGTGGTAAAATTTGCTATTATATAGGTACTCACTACATCCGCCTATTATCATTCTAATTTCTATAAAATCTGAAGTCATTTCCCCTCTCTGATCCTTAATATTAATATTTTGTATCTTCTCTTTTTCCCTGTCCAACTGGCTACACATTTATTAGTCTTCTGAAAATAAAACATTTTTGTTTCATTAAATCTCTATATTTTTTAAAAGTAAATTGACTTCTATTCTTTATTATTTTCTTTATTATATTTAAGTGGAGATAACTGTTAAGTGGCTACAGCAGTAATCCAGTGAAAAGATATAAGGGATTTGTATAAGATGATGGACAGTGAGGATCAGATTTGAGAAATATTAAAAAGATAAATCAAGCATTTTTTTTCTATTAACTACATAGACTAGAGTGTTAAGGGATAAGGTAGAAACATTGAAGATGCAATATTTATGAGGACATCATTAACTGACATAATAAATTCAGGAGGAAGTATTAATTTAAGAAAGTACATAGTAAATAAGAGGAAGTACACAGTGAATTATACTGGGAGATTCAGAAATTTGGCTATCTGTGTGACTTCCATGAATTATATGTAGTAGCCAATAATATACTTAGATGTGGAAGTCCTTTAGACTGTCATCAACTACATGTATAATGTAGGGGAGGTTCACTATATATAATTGAAAGTAAGAAATTTTCATTATTTTTAAATAGAGAAAAATAACTCAATTCATTTAAATTATTTGATTCTATATTACTTTGTTTTTCTAATGCTATATAACACATAAACAGAAATATGTTTAATCCATTTTATGATCCTGTCCATATGTATTTTCTTATTATTTGTAATTTCTTTTAGCTTCTTCCAAAAGCATACATACAGTTAAGGCTCAATTTATTTTCTCTCTACATCGAGTACATATTAGAGGATCCAATATATAGAGTAGAAAATGGACCAGCTTTTCAAAATATGTTCTTTCCTTTGCATTTATTTTCTCAGGGCTATAAGATGATCAAGAACATTATTTTTAAATTATATGTTTTAAAAGATAATACATTTAATTTGCTGCAGTGAGGAGATTGGGTTTAAGCTACTTTGATCAGGGATTTACATCCTGTTCTTTCTGTTTTGCAACTAAATACTATTCGAAGTATTAAAAGGTATTGATTTACTCACTTGCACTCTAGCTTCCCTAGATTATTTTTACATTAAAAATGTTACAAAAGTGTTTATAATACTGAAAATTTGACTGTAGAATGAAGCCATATATCCATGACTCAAATCAACAAGTACCAAGATTTTGTCATATTTTTTTTCTTTATACTCGAGCTTTCATTTTTTTCTTTGTTGAATTATCTGAATTAAATTTCAGGTATTCTATCCTTTTATTGATATGTATTTCAGTATTCATCTCTAAAAATGGTGGCTATTCTCTTGCATAACACTATGTCATTTTCACAGCCAATGATATTAACAGTAATGCCTTGCTATTGTGTACTCCCTGTTCCATAATCAAGTGCCATTGTTTTTCTTTTAAAAATGCCATTTACATTTGGTTTGCTTTAATCAGGATTCAAATAAGGTCCACATATTACATATGGTTGTTATAAGTCATGAGTCTCTTTCATTCTAGTACAGTTCTCTTTTCTGTTTTCCATGTCTTTGACTTTTTAAAGAAGCCATATTCATTGTCCTTTAGAATGTTCTACTTTCTAGATTATTATGCTTGCCTCTTTGTTTTGTTTAACTTGTTCCTCCATGTTCAATACTTCTAATAGTTGAACATTAGCTCTAGAGGCTAACTTTCAGGTTCTTTTAATTTTTTTCAAAAATATGTCACAAGTGACTCTGTCTTCATACTCCATTACATGAGGGATGACCACATGAAGTCTGATTGTTCTCCCTGTAGTGATGTTAAGATTGACCAGTTCTGACAGCTTGATCCCTCCATTCCCAAGTTTTCTATTGATCTCTCTTCTAATGCTTTCATTTACTTATGGTCATTTCAGAATCAGTTATTCCATTAGGGACTGCAAAATTGTTTTGTTTTAATGTTATTCCTTCAAAATTTATTACTTAGAAATATTCGGTAAAGAAGTATTTCCCTTCATTAACTAGAGCTACTTATTTGGTTACCCTGAAAAAGAATAAATGTAGGAAAAATAAAGCAAACACCAAATTCTTTCTTTTGACTTAAACATTTTCATTCCACACCTTTTTTCTTGCTCCATTTACTTGTATTATTTTTCATCAACATTATCATTTTACAAATACGTATTGAATATATATGCCAGGCACTATGCAAAGTTGTGGCCACAAAGATTTAATTGGGAAAGAGACATGTACAAGCATGGGTCTCAAACTGACTAATACCTGCCACATTCACAGACCATTCTGAGAATAAATTTCTTCCCTTACAGTCCCTTGTTGAGGTACCCTCATGAGAAAAAATAGATTTTCTCTTTGGAATTATATTGAGAAATCCAGAGAATGAGGTAGTTGACAAGGAGAATAGATGAAAGTTTACAAATAGATAGAGACAGCTGTAGTAAGTAATCCAAAATTAAGAAGAAATCAAAATGGTATATAAATAGTGTCAGGAGATAAACAGGCTAAGAAGGAGGAGAAGGCAGTTGTCTGTGAACAAACAGAGAAGATGCTTGGAAGGGAAAACTAATGATAAGAAAAGCCTAGTTACAGTATAGGTGGGCTTCTTGAGTGAGCATCCCATCCTCAGTCACTTATTGCACTCTACAGACTGTCTTCAACTCTGAAGGAGTTTCTTGTCCAACAATTCATGAGACCTTACTCTATGAGTCATGGCACCTCCTGTTAGATTGAGTTCAGTTTTCTTTGGGTTCTAGTACAATACTGAAATGTAGTTTAGTCTTGTTTCTCCATTATGAAAAGTATGCTTACAAAAATTACCTTTTAATTGTTTGTAGTTACATAAGTCTGTGTTCCTTATAACCAAAGTAGCATAACTAACCTGGTATGGTATTATATGGAACAACACTTGTATTCCACTCTAGTTGCAGTTAGGTTGCTATTGAAGTGTAAAAGAATACTTTTATTTAAATTATTGGGATATAAGCAAATAATTTATGTCCTACAAGCAATCAGTTTTGCAGAGATAGGGTTTACAGTGGGGAGAATAGATAATTAGGAAATCTAAAAATCTAGGCTAAAACTATCTAACTAAAGTAAAGGCACACACAAAAAAAAGTCATTTCGAAATTTTTTCTCATGTTAATTATAACCATTTTTGAATTTCAAAACATCAGATTTTATTCTCTACAAATTCACAAAATAATACCTTATCTGGAAAGAATAAGATTACTTTTCTAAAAGCACGAGAGTACTGTTATAAGAATGCTTACTAAGAATTGTACTCATTTAACCACTTCTGAAGGTTTCAATTTTCTACCTCCCTGACTTTACATCGTGGAGGAAAGAAAAGATTCATCTTGGTTTTTCAAGGTTTATTATGCTTGCCAGATGATTTACTAATATGTTATAAATGTTATCACCATGTAGGGAACTATAGGAAATTGACTAGAGCCAGGCACTGTACTAAGTATTCTTATGATTTAATGTTTAAGTTAATCTTAAATTCAATTCTAATGACATCAGCCCTATTATCTCCAAATTGCAGAAAGTGAAACTGAAGCACAGCGGGGCTTTCTCAATATCACACATCTAGTAAGTGGCAGAATCAGAATCTAAGCAACCTTTTGGATTAATTGTAAGGAAAGATCTTGTGAGTGAAATAATGGGTACCAATCCTTCAATTCAACCCAAACATTTTTGATGCTTTAATGATTAATCTGGATCCAGTCACAATAAACCTATAATAATAAAACTGTAACAATAATTACAAGAAGTTAAAAGTACAAGGTACCAGTTGCAGTTGTATATAAACTAATGGAAAAAAAAAGTATGCAATTGGTTATTGTAGGAAAGATGTTAATGTATGTACTCACTGGCATCCTTAGGAGAAACCATAAAAGAATTTTTTTTTCTCAGAATTCACTACTTTAAAGAATTTTACTTCCCTAGGAATTGGGATACATAAGAATGATCAGTTTTCCTTTGTGGATTAGGTGCTAGAAATGTCAGAATCAAGGTCCACATATATAATGACTCCGTAGAATCTGACAGCCTACATTCTATGTCTATCCTCATTATTCCTTTAATTTCTCTACTTTTAGGACAAACCTCATTTTACTATAGTAGTTTTTAAACCATCTTAATATTTTTGAATAGGATGAATACAGTTGTCTCCCCTTATCTGCGTTTTTGCTTTCAACAGTTTCAAATACCTGCAGTAAACCGTGGTCTGAAAATAAATGGAAAATTTCAGAAATAAGCAATTCCTAAGTTTTAAATTGTGTACCATTCTGAGTAACGTGATGAAATCTCATGCCGTTCCACTCTTTCCTGCCCTGGACTTGAATCATCCCTTTTTTTAGCATATCCACACTGTATATGCTACCTGCCCATTAATCACTTAGTAGCCATCTGGGTTGTCAGTTGGATTGTTATAGTTTCACAGTGCAGTATCACAATAAAACCTTTATTTTACTTAATAATGGCCTCAAAGTCATTTACATAACTTTTATTATAGTAAATTGCTATAATCGTTCTATTTTATTATTAGTTATTGCTGCTATTTTCTTACTATGCCAAATTTATAAATTACACTTTATCATAGGTATGTATGTATAGGAAAAAACACAGTATATATAAGGTTAGGTACTACCCGCAGTTTCAGGCATCACTGTGGGTCTAGGAACATTTCCTCCATAGAGAAGGGGGCACCACTAATCATAAGTAATAAGTAAAAATAAAGAGGATTGTGTTTTAAGTATGCAAAGATACTAACTGGCTTAGTTAGTAGGCTAACATTTTTAAATGAGACAGACTTGAGCCATCAGACCTTAGAGAAGTTTTACAATGTCTTTCGGACTATTTTCCACATTTAAAAAAATTGGAATGTAAAACAACATGTAGGACCACTATCAGGCTTCGAGGAGAGCATGTAAAGCACCTAGCCCAGTGCCTGCCATGGCCTCGATGCTCTTCAGGTGTTCATTTCCATCTCTCTCCTACTGCACCAAGCTCCCTGCCCCGTAGTGTAAAATAAGGATTTGCTCTCCCCAGGTCTCTAATCTGGAAGGACTGGAGTAGCTTGAGAAATAATTATCTAAATTCAGTAAATTCCATCAAGTATTTCCTCAGGCACATTACACAAGTTTTTAGGCTATTTCTGGCCCTCTCTACCTCCTTTGCCACTGCCAAGTAGCATTTTCATTGTCTTACAAAAAGCCGATTTTAATAGTTAACATAGATCCATCCCCAATTTTATCTTTTATAAATTAAATTAAATATATTTTAAAGATCCGAGTTCATTAAAATAATGCCTGTGCATAAAGAAAAAATAAAATGACAAAAGGATGATTGGTTTTTTGTTTCGTTTTGTTTTTTTAAATACCTACAGCATCTGGTATTCCTGGGAGGTTTCCCATCCAAGTACTAACCAGGCCCGACCCTGCTTAGCTTCCAAGATCAGACAAGATCAGGCAATTTCAGGGTGGCATGGCTGTAGACTTATCAAGTTTAAATGGCATTGGTGATCCACTTGTTTGTGGTATAAGAGAACTAAGTACAAAAGGAAAAATTATCACTACTGGAAATGTTCATTTAGATAAGTTTACACTCCAGATGCTTAAACTGAGTTTCACCCATAAGTGCAGTTATAATATGTTTTAGGTTTTAGATTCCCCTTAATAGAGCTTTAACTGGAAAGGCTAGTTTATAATTTACTAGTAGAGCCCTGCTTAAAATTCATTCTTAGCTGTTCTCTCTCTTCATGATATTGGTAGTTAATTGCAATAATACATGTCACATATTCTTAAATGGAGAGCAAAGTAACAAAAGGTGATTTTTTTTTAAATGTGAAAAGAGCAAACTAAATGTCTTTAATTCCAGCTATTGTTTGAAGCTTCAGTTGTACACATGCACACAATAACAGAACTATTGCTTACTCATCTGTAACAATGAACATACTTTTCTTCAAAGACCAACTTTACATATCAAAATAATACTTCACATATAATGGATTCTGTGATTTCTTCTGTTGTGACTAATGAATCAGTATTCTCACATTTTGACAGTGGTAGATTGTTTTCCTTATTTTACTAAGAGATTTGCAAGACAATAATTGAGTTATTAAATTGTGTCTCATAGGATTCAAGGTTTAAAACATTTATACTTTGTATTAATTGCTGCAAATTAAAAACAGCAGACTTTGAAATAATGTTTGTATGAATCAGTTATTTCATTAGACCTTTTATAAATGATAGACTAAATTGAGTTACAACTACATTGAAAATGAAGCAGATATGAAGCTATACATTAAAGAATTTAATATGTGTATAGTAAAATCTCACAAATTCAGACCAGAATGAGGAGTGTCAATTTTATTTTTAAAATATGAAAAATGAAATATGAATAATTAAGGTACATATTACATATGTACTTGTTTTAATTTTTAAGTATGTGTGTGTGTGTGTGTGTATACACAATTTCTATGAGTAGAAATGGTTGTGGAACATTAAAACATCTTTCAGTCCTGCTTGTACCATACTTTGGAATTTATTTGTAATTAGCATGTAAATTGTTAGTGTGTAGGTGGAGATTTCTGAGGTTTATGAAACCAGTTTACTCCTGTGAATACATAAATATTTCCCTTTGCAATAAAGTTAATCACTATTAATTTTATTAGCAACTTATTTTTTTTCTGAAGACTAAAAACTAGCAAATACAAATGTAAATTTCCATTCAGTTTCTGTGATAATTTTTTCACATTAGAAATCAGTGGACTCTAAATACTATGTTCCTGTATGTCTCATTTATAGTTAGAATTTTATTATTGTTATCAGCAAATATTTATTGAGTGCTCACTATGTCACTATGTGCCAGTGGCTTTTCAAAGTATTTACATGTAAAATCTCATTTAATCCTCACCACAGCCCTAGATATAGTCCCAAATTGCACAATTATTATCATCCCTATTTGACAGATGAGGAAATTGAGTTTTAAAGAGATTATTCACTGCTCCACTGGACAAATTAGTTAAGGAAAAATCAAATTGGCAGAGGAAAAATCAAATCTTTATCATTTGGACTGCATTGAAGTTTAATCACCACATTATACTGCTGTGAATTGTGCAGAGGAAATAGCCAGCACTGTGTTAAACTGTAGAAAGTAAGCCTCTAGCAAACATGCAGATGGTGTAGACTTCTTAGCCAACCCAAAGCAAAGGCAGAAATATTCAACTGTGGAGTGTGTTGGAAGAAAACAACTCTGCCTTTTGAATCATGATTTGGTACTGGGTATATAACACAGATAAAACATATAAAATTTGATGCCAAAGTGAGATTGCATATTTGCAAATCTGCAAAGAAAATTTGGACACAGTGCAAAAATCACTCATGGGAATATGATGATTTGTGGCCCTTTAAAAATTGGAAACGAAATCTAGCCACAAGTTACTCAGAACTTGATAAAATCTGTTATGAGAAATACTAGGTGTCTTTCTCCTCACTCCAAGTACTGATTTGCTTCTTTCATCTGTTGTATTTTGCTCATAGTTGTGAATTCCGCCCCCTCACTCCCCACCCGCATCCCCCACCTTTTTGCACTGGTGAGTAGGAATAAAGAAATTGTTTTGGAAACTGCTGGTTTTGTAGACATTGTCTCTAGGTTATATCCTGGTTTCTGGAATTGTTTAAATTATGTGCTGAAGATACACACACATGCATGCACACACACAAGCACACACAACTGTGTAAGCACAATTCATATTATTTGTAGTCAAGATAGCTAGGTGGAAAAAATTTGTTTTCTAATGCTAGACAAAAATTGGTTAAAGAGGAAAAATATTTTTATCAGTTTTTAAATATGAAACCGATGTCAATAAAATCATATAAGTTAAATCTTGTGTCATAAAATTATGACAATTTCAAAGCACCAGTACTGCCACTAACTCTTAATATTAAGTGAGCGATGATCCAGTTTGTAGTCATTGTACACTTTTCTTTGCCTGCTTTGATAGCTAATTAATCACTGCTAATTCTACCTTGAAGACTTTGGAGGGAGGTAATAACTTGATCTGTAATTTGAAGGAAGAGAGTAGTTATGATCAAATGAAAATTGAGGAGAGAAGATAGGGAAAAATTATCATAAGACATGGGACATCAGAGATGTTGAGAAATTAGAAATAATATGGGCGGCTATAGTATGGAAAGTTTTGGAGAATACAAATAGAAGTTAAAGTTGGGGTCTGATCATCACGATCCAGGAAAGTCATATTAATGGGTTATAACTTTTTTGTAAATGAATGTGCGACAAGCAATCGATATTATGAAAGCAGTGGCTTAAAATATCATGGCCTGTGTTTTTAACTCATTTCCCATTTAGAAGAAAAAAGTGCAGCTCTCTGCCAGCATTAATTTAATTTTACCTAAACAAGCTCTTGGAGGCTGAAACAAATCTGACTGTTTTTTGATGTGAAAATAAAAATATAAAAACTGTTCTTGGAGTCATTTCTAAACAGAACTTGTCTCTAATCCTAATGAAACAGAAATGTATATATAAATCAGATTCTTCAAATGAATCTTCAGCTAACAACCATTCAAGAACGATGTTAACATCACACGTAGGAATGCTACGTTTTCTAGGATTTGACATTTTCAGCGATCAAGAATTACTATATTTTGTAAATGAAAATACCACTACTAAAAACAGAATGCTGTAAATATAATGATGCCATTTGTTTCCAAAGTCTATCAATATACTAGAGTGATGTGAAAATAAGAGAAGCGAGATATTTTGTGGCAAACTTTGAGGGTGAGACTAAGACTGTAATCCGCGAGTAATCTTGGTGTAAATGCTGCAGCCACAAGTGCTGCCAGTGAGTATTCTCGGGGAAAATGGGAAGTGGGTAAAAGGTAAATTAGGTGGTAATATAGAGGATATATTAGAAGAGGAAGGGTTAGAGGTGAATAGATAAATTGTACTAACAGGCTAGTGCAATTCTTGAGGCAAATAATGGTAAAGACTTGAGTTAGGGACGAAGCAGCAGGAATAGGACAGGAACGAGCAAATTCTATAGTGCTGTCAAAGGAAGAACCACAGGACAGGAAAGGAGAAGATGCTGTGGATTGTGGTAGAATTGATGATTCAGTTTTCTGTCTAGGTTTAGAGCTAGATAGTGATGATTTTTTTTATTTAACAGGAATATATGTAAGAAAGAGCCAGAGAAGTATTTACAAATGCACCACAAATACCATAGGTAGCAAAGTAAAATAAAAATACAGACTTCAGAAGAATCTGTGTAACGGTTACATAAATAAACTAGCTTTGAGTTCTATTTTTCTAGCATAGAATATTTATTATCTCCATAGGTAATGGTAAGCACAACCAAATTCGAAATGAGCATATTATAATGCACTATCAGCAAAACTTCTAAAACAGATATCAAAAAATACCTCAGCTCCCAAAGATTGTCTTCTGCATAGAAGTAGAGATTGAGATTTAAATTAAAATAGGGACTATTGCATAAACACAAAGCTAATATTTTGAACTGTATATATTTTAAGGTAAAATCAATAAAATAATTCAAAAAAATGGTAAGAAAAAATAAGTTATGAAGACATTTTCAATGCTTGAGAATTTTTATTGTCATAAAAAAAATGTGATTAAGAAGCATAAGCTCTATTTTTGATTTTGCCACTGATTTGTTTAATGTTTTAGGACATATTTCTTAATCTCTTACACCCTGAGTTTAAATTGAGTTGAATCAGTTACCTTTATGTCTCTTCTAAGTATCAAAAAAATATGTATCATTGAATATTTTCTTTATTATAGAGATCATAAGCCTTGGAAAAATAACTCAAGGCTCAGATTCTGACTACCAATTCCTCATTTGTAAAATGAAGATAATAACAAATAGGGATTTTGTGAGAAATAAATGAATATTAATTCATCTTAAAAAAAAACTTTATAGTAAAATTCTCATTGATTTTATTTGAAAAGAGAAATTTAAAAACTTTTGTGGTTACAAAAATAATCTTATTCAGCTTCACAGGACTGTATGAGGTAAAAAATAAGTTTTAATGTTTACGTATCGCTTTTGTGAAGAAAATGAATAAAAAGCAAAACTAAAAGTCCCTTCACCCAGGCTTTACAAATTTTCAGGAATTGGGTGGATACACACACACACACACACACACACACACATATGTATTTATATATACATATATGTGTATATATGTGTAGACATGCAGTTAGTTTATTTTTATATTTTTTGTAAAATATGGAATCATGTTATGCATACTATTAACCTGTAATTTGCTGTGTGCTCATTTAACACTGTCTGATAGACAACGTTTCATGGCAATACAAGTAGATTGACCTTGTTCTTTCTAATAGGTTGATATTATTCTTCGGTTTTATATAACATCAGGATGATGCAACCCATAGAGGGAACTATTGTGGTGCAGGAGAGACAGGCGTGGGGTAACACAGGTGTTGGAATAGCATAAGAGAAGCCTATAGAGCCTATAGAGAGTCATTAGGTTCCAACCAGCCCTAATTTTTCTTTTATATTTTCTAATCTGAAATTTTTTCAGTAAAAAATTTTCACTATTATTTTAATCAAAATTTCTTTGAATATTAGAGAAGTTGAGTACCTCTTTTCCTATAGTTGATCTTTTGTGTTTATCTGTTCATTAGCCTATTTTTCTGATATTCATCTTTTAACTATAGATTTTTAGCTATTTTTCATTTGAATAATATTATCCCATTGCCTTTTATACATCATATATATTTTTTTTCTAATGTGTTAGCGTGTTGTTTTTATTTTAAATGGTAGTTTGGTTTTGGTTTAGGTTTTGCAATGTCAAAGTTTTAACAGCACTGATGAAAACCCTTAACCCACAGTTTTTCAAGAATGAAAATCAACCTTACATGGCTTCTGCAACTGAGAAAATCCTTAGACTAACAACTTATTTTTGATTCCTCGTTTTGAAGTTATCTGTTTGGAGCTTCAGGATGAAAGAAATAATATTTTAGAAATCACTTTGAGAGTCTTTTCTTATGGTAATTACAGCCATTAACTGGGGCCTACAGCTTACCCTTTACACCAATTTTTATCCTCCTTCAAAAGTACACACAACTTATACTTTCTGCAAGTAATTTCTGTAAATGACTGTGCTAATATATATTTTTGCATCATATACTCTTGGCCTTATTTTGTTCAGTCATTTGCACTTATTACTGTACTGTTTTTCTTTTCATTGTAACCCAAGTTTTTTGAAGAAACATCACCCTAAGGATAAAAATTTAATAGAGAAACAACAGCTACTTAGTATATTTTAGCTTCTCTTTTCACTTCTGATATGATCTAGCTCCTGGATATCCTCTGTTACAGTTGGAGGTTTTTATTTTTTTCTGTGTATCCTCTCTGTTTCTGTTCCCCACGTTGTTCTTTATCTACTTATTTTTTTCATCCCATAGTTTTTCTTCATGGCATTTATCACAGTTTATATAAATTTATAGATATTAGTTTTTATTGCCAGTCCTACTAGGTTGTAAACTTTAGAGAAGCAGAGACTGTGTCTGTTTTATTTAGCAGTATGTAATTTGCCATTAGCACAGTGCCCAACACATGCTAAGAAATCAATTAATAGTTATTAATGCATGTTACTTATTAATGCTAAATGCATTAGCCACCATTTGCATTATATTATCTCTTATATTACTTCTTGTAAACTTATAAAGTTTTTAGATTTTTTTTTTCAAATAAATAAAACATCGCAAATTTAATTGAAGCCTTATGTGTACATATGTCTCTCTGAATCCAGTTCTCTTTACTCCTTGCCGAAACATAACTATTAGACCAGATTTGATATTTTTTATTCCCATGAATTTGTTTATATCTGTATGATACATGTATTTACTAGAAAAACATGTCAGATATGTACCAAGACTCTCCCCTAAAGGGAATGACTGATTTGCCTTGAAGTAAAGTCCGAGCATGTGAGAAGCTAGATAGAAAGTAGCAGCTGAAAAACTGAGAAAGCTGAAAAAGAATAGAATAATTGAAATTCAGGTTCTACAAAGTAGTAGATGGTATGGTGAACAACCCACGCCTGAATTTAGGGCTGAGAAGAGTTCTATCCTAAGAGTAAGTAGGAATAAAATATTGACATGGTTTAAATGAGCTGAGCCCCTAATTGGATTAACGGTATCATTCCCAACTTTAAAACACTAATGCCAGAAGAAAATACTTTCTAAAATACTAACATCATCCAGACACTCAAATTATATGCACATCTTTTACACACAAGAAGTTCTTTATTCAATCAAAAATAAGCAGGCATTATAAGAGGTTAATAGAGCAGAATTTAGAGAGAGATGTTATAGTAACTATGGTTAACATATTTAAGAAATTAAATGAAAGAAAGAAAAACTCAGCAATGAGCTAAAAGCAGCTGAAAGGATCAGATGGAAATTCTAGAAGTGAAAGCTACAATGAATGGAATTAATAACCCAATATATGTATTTAACCATATATTAGATACAACTGAAGAGACAATTAGTATTATACAGAATGAAAATACACAGAATGAAGTTCAAGGAGACAGATGGAAAATAAAGATTATTTACCAAAATTAACTATATGCTGGGCTATAAAGCAAAATATCAACAAATTTCAAAAGATTAATTTTTTCAGAATATGTATTTTAACCTTAGCTTAGTTAAAGCAGAAAATAGCAACTAAAAGAAACTTAGGAAATCACCCCAAATAGTTGGAAGAAATAAAAATGTCAAATATTTCAATTGGATACATACAAAAGAAATATATACCTTAAATACACATGGTAGAAAGGAAGAAATGCCAAAAACTAATTATTTATATATTTTTCTTAAGAAGATAGAAAAGAAACAATATATTAAACTCAAAGTAGAAGGTATACAATATGGAAGAGGAAAAACTGATGAAATAGAAAACATATAGTCATGTAACTGCCACCAAAATGAAGATACAGAATATTTTATTACCCCCCAAAGTTTCTTCATGCTCCATTATAGTCCATCCCTCTTCTCACCCCAAGGTCCTGGAAATCACTGATATGTTTCATGTCCATATATTTTGACCTTTTCAATAATGAATTATAAATGGAATCATAAGCAATGTAGGCTTTTGAGTCTAGCCTCTTTTAGTTAGCGTAATTTATTTGATACTCTTCCATGCTGTTACATGTATTGGTGGTTTATTCCTTTTCATTGTTTAGTGTATTCCATTTTATGAATCTACCACAGTTTGTTTATTCATTCATCGTTGAAAGATATTGACTGCAGCTTTTGGGGATTAGGGGAATTAAGCAACATGTACAGCTTTTGGTATAAATGTGTTTCATTTCTCTTGGATAAATACCTAGAGTTAGACTGCTGGTAAATGTATATTTGACTTTATAAGAAATTGCCAAGCTGCTTTCCATTGTAACTGTAACATTTTACATTCTCGGTAGCAATTTTTCAGAGTTCCAGCTCCTCAGAACCCTTGCATTCTTGTCAGCTCTTGGCCTTGTCAGGTTTTCTTTTGTTATTAACCTGTTCTAGTGGGCATGTAATGGTATCACACTGTAATTTTAATCTGTAAGTAGCTAGTAATGATGTTGAGCATATTTTCATGTTCTTATTTTTTAATTCTCTTCTTTGCTGAAGTGTCATTCAAATCATTTGCCCATTTTTTTCTTATTGAGATTTGAGAGTAGTTTGTATATTCTGGTTACAAGTCTTTTATCAGGTACGTGTTTTGCAAGTTGTTTTCTCTTTGTTGTTTATTTTCTATTTTCTCAACAATATCTTTTGAAGAGCAGATTTTAATTTTCATAATGTCCAATTTATCAACATTTTATTTTATTGCTTACACTTTTCGTATCACACCTAATAAACTATTGCCTAATGCAAGTTCATAAAAATTTTCTTCTATGTTTTCTTTTAGAAGTTTCATAGTTTTTGGTTTTGTATTTAGGTCTCTGACCCATATCTAATAAATTTTTTATATGTTGCTAAGTGTGGTCCAAGGTTTATTTATTGTTTTGTATATGGATATCGAATTGCTCTAGTACAGTTTGTTGAAAGAACTATCCTATCTCCATTGAATTGCTATAATATCTTATTGAAAGTTCAATGACTTGTATTTGAAGATGCACTGTCTTAATTACTATAGATTCATAGTAAGGTTTGAAAACAAAGGGTATGAATATTTCAACTTTTTAAAATATTTTTGCTTTTCTAGTTATTTTGCTTTACCATGTAAATTTTAGAATCAGTTTGTCAATTTCTACAAAAAAAAAATCCTGCTGAAATTCAGATTGAGATCGCATTGAATTTATAAATCAATTTGAAAAAAAATTGACATTCTAATAATATTCAGAGTACCAATTCATGAATACAATATATCAATATATTTCTTCATTTATTTAGATTTTATTTTATACTGCTCCTTAGTACTTTATAGTTTTATTCATATAAGTCTAGTACATATTTTCTTAGATTTATACATAAATATTTCACAACTTTTGGTGCTATTTTAAATACTATTATTTCAATTTTGAATGGTTCATTGCTAGTATATAAAAATATAATAATTTTATATTTTGGCTTTGTTTTCTGTGATACTGCTGAACTTATTCAGTAGCTTTTTTTTTTTGTAGTTTTTTTGGAGATTTTCTAGACAATCACACTGTCCAAAAATAGTTTTATATTTTCCTTTACTATCTATATATTTCTTATTTCTTTTCCTTGGCTTTTTGCAGTTTTTTTTGGGGGGGTGCAGGGGGAACTCCAGTAAAATGTTTCACAGAAATAGTGAAAATACATATCATTGCCTTGATCCTGATCTTAGTATGAAGCCATTAAGTATATTAGCTGTAGGTTTTTGTAGATTCTATTTTTAAAGTTGAGGAAATTCCTTTCAATCCCTAGTTTTCAGAGTTTTCATCAAGAATAAATTTTGAGGTTTGTCAAATATCTTTTCTGCTGTTAAGAAGGTAAAGTTTTTCTTTTTAGTCTTTTAATATGGTAAATTACATTGATTTTTGAATATTAAACCAACATTGCATTTTGTGGATAAACTTTCCTTGGTCATGATATATTATTATTTTTTACATATTGCAGGATTGAACTTCTCATTTGTTGTGAGGTTTTTGCATCTATTTTTATGGGAGATATTCTTTAGTTTTTTATGGTTTTTTTTTTTAAGCAGGGCAATGTAAAGCGAATTAATGTTCTTTATTCTTGATTCAAAAAAATAAATTCCTTATTTTGTGAGCCTAAAACACTCTATATCACAATTTTGTTGCTGTATATCTATAACAAAAATTAATATACTACAAATTGTGTGAGGTGAGTAGGTATCCACAGATAAAATTGTTTGAAATAAATTACTTGCATAAGGTTATGTTTATATCAATAGAGGCAAATTCAGTTGTATATATTTAGGTTGTATATGTTTTTGATTATAGGAAGTGTTCTGAGCTTAAACACTTGATAAATGTGCATCTTCTACATTTAAGTTTTAAAATATCAAATGACATTAGATAAAGTGATAGATGGCAGTTGATAAGGAATATTTGAAGAAATACACCTTGTTTTTGGTATAAAGTTGGGCTGGAATGGTTTTATGTAGTGTCAGTGGTCTTTTCTTTTTTTGAGCTCATAGTCAGTCATATTTACTTGGTTTTAACACTTTCTTTTTTGAGCTCAGATTCAGTCATATTTACTTAGTTTTAACACTTTCTATCCCATTCAGGATTGTATTACTTTTTTTTTAATTTGGCCCCAAAATGTAAATGAATGTGAGAGCTATTTTTGTTCCTTAATGTATACTTTTTTATTCCTAATATATATTACTTGTGTCTGTATATACACATATATACATGAATTACATATATAGTCTATATTTGTTAGAAAACAAAATAATTTTAGTCTCATGTACTGGCATAGGGTGGTGAATGTTTACAAGATATGAAAAGACCTGGTTATTATAGTTACTGGACTTATATTACCAAGAGCCTTATCCTGAGGTTAAAAACATACAAAACAGTATGAATTCAGCAGCAATAGGAATTTGTCTTTAGCCTAAGCTTGTTTAGTCTAAAACATAGACCTGCCTAGGAGTTCTTGAGTCCAGATTAATGGTGCACCATGGGCCATTTAACTAGAGGAGTGAGGAATCTTTCTCAAAATAATTCATTTTAAACAAATTGAGAATGAAAGCACTCAAGTTTGCTTCAAAGAAAATTACCAACAGATGAATGTGAGGTGTAGTTTTTGGTGTTATATGGTATTTGTTACTCAAATTCATCAGTCATATCTTCAAAATGGAGACAGATGAAGATTGAGTGTGTGATAAAACTGAATGGACTCTTTAGACACAAACACATTCTAAGATGTCCATCGGAGCTACAGGCACCATTACATTGGCACTGATGTAAATGGAGTATATTTTCCTGAAACCCAATAATTGTTTTATCACCACACTCTGGTGTATAGTTTTTTTTCTTACCTAGGAAAGTTCATAAAGGGAAATCTCATAAATAAAAGTATTTATGAACTGTATAATAATTACTGTGGTATATATGTAAAGTGAGGTGTTTTTATTTTTAGGCCTATTCTTTTTGATACACTAATATATGTGTTTGGTTTTAGGTTTCCTCAAGAATTGAACATGGGAAAAGTAAGTGCCGAAATTATGTGGACTCTTTTTGCTCAGGATATGAAATATGCACTAGAAGGTAATTACAAATATCTGTTCTTATTAGAATACACATTTTAGTTAAATCATGATTTTATGTTCTTGGTTTTAAATGTAAGGAATCGATGCATTAAAATATTGATTGTTTCATAGGTAGTTCTATTATTAATTTTTTGAGAAACCTCCATACTGTTTTCCATAGTGGCTTCACCAATTTTCAATCCCACCAACAGTGTACAAGGGTTCACTTTTTTCCACAACCTCGCCAACACTTGTTGACTTATTGATGATAGCCATTCTGACAGGTGTGAGGTGATATCTCGTGGTGGTTTTAATTTGAATTTCCCAGATGATTAGTGATATTGAGCATCTTTCCATGTGTTTGTTGGCTATATGTCCGTATGTCCTCTTTTAAGAAATTTCTGTTCAGGTCCTCTGCCCATTTTTTAATCAGGCTTTGTTTTTTTGGTGTTAAGTTGTATGAGTTTCTTATATATTTCAGATATGAACCCCTTATCAGATGTATCATCACCGGAAAACAGAACATTGATTGTTGTGAACAATTTAGTTCTAAAACTTTTTCCACGTTGTAGGAATACAAATTTCTCACAGCATGTAAAAGCCATGAGGAGTGCATACATTTTTAATCAAGTGGTCTAAATTGCAGGATCATAGTGAATATTTCAGTTGTCGGATAATACTCAGATGCAGGACTACTTTATGGCAGTTCACTTACTAAAGCAGACCATATTAAGAGAGTGAAAGAGTAGTATTAGTCCAGATGTTTGTCTGCATGGACTTAGAAATGGTATCTATAACTAGGCAGGTTAAAATCTGGCTATAGCTTACATAAGAACAATGACAAGTCTCTTCACCAGAAACTTCACTTTTAATTAATCTAAGTCATATAATGGAAAGCTAGAGAAATATAGCTTTCAATTTAAAAATTTTATAAATATTCTTTGAGCTCTCGCATTAAGTTTAGAGTTGGAGATAAAACCATAAACCAGCATAGGGTTCCTGTCTTCCAGAAACTTACTATCTAGTAGAAAATTGTCTTTGACTTATTCAACAAAAATATATTAAGCCACTAGATGCTAAATGCCTGTGACTACACTCAGTGTAGAGGATAGAACTGTGAAGAAGATATCCATGGCCCCCGGCCTCAACAAGATTATGAGGAATAGCTACATGTACGCAGACGATTGCAATAGGGGGTGGTCGAAGCTGATGATGATAGAGTGTCTGGAGAAGAAGCACCTAAGTCAGACTTGGGACAGGGGCACAAGGCAGACATTCTAGAGGAGCTTCCTCTGAGAAACTGTTATCTTGACAAAAACCTGACGTATAAGTAGAAGTTAGTTTGGGAAAGAGATAAGCATGGAGCATCTCTGTCTTGTAGTAGTAGAGGACATAGCGTTAGCAATTAGAGTGAGAGCAAGGTGAATTTGAGAATAGAGAACTCAGCAGGCCCCATGAGCAAGAAGGAGCAAGGAATGAGGCTGGAGAAATTGGCAGGGACCAGTATGCAGGGCCTTGTGGCCCAAGGTCAGGAATGTTACTCTGTGCTAAGAGACACTAGGGACCTTAAAGGGATTTCTTCAGGGACATGTCTTTTCAGATTGGCAACTTAGAAAAAGCATTTTGACTGCAGTATGGAAAATAGATTAATAGGGTAAGGCTAGTTCAGAGTTTGTGCTCATTGTTCCAATGTTTTTTTTTTGCATTGCTAAAATGTAAGCTTACTGCTAGGGGACACAAAAGGAACATACAAAAGTTTTCCTCATTTGAAAAAAAAAAAAAGGTACACAATGGATTAAAATACCTGCTTTCCTGGTAAAGTCTGGATCTACCACCCCACAAATAGGTTTATCTAATCCTTAAGATTACACCAGAACTGCTCAGAGGTGCAAACTCCTTATTATGCAATAAAGTGTTCCTTCTTCATTGTATTAATCAGTACTGTTTTCTCTACCTCTCACTAAACACATCCTTTTATATCACTGTGCTCCAACTTTCTCTTTAGAATCCAGCAAGTCTCTTAAGTCAGACAGAAACTACCAGTCCACTAGGCCAATAACTTTCTTCAGATAGCATTTACTCCACTAGTCCTATCACCTATAGTCCCCTGCCCTCCTTGAATACCTGTCAGGCATCTCAGACTTTAGAGGATCAATATAGAATTCTGAATCTCCCCTGTCAAAACCCACTTCTTTCCCTCTGCTCTCTATTGCAGTTATTAGCATCACCATTCATGCAGTTACTTAAGTCAAACACGTAGGGTTGTCATGGTTTCCTTTATTTTCTTCAGCACACTAAGTTTATTCTGGCCTTTGAGCTTTTCACCAGGTGGTCTACTGCCTGGACTTCTTCTCTTTCCACCAGTCTTCACAAGCAGCCATGTCAATCTCAGCTTAGTGTCACTTCAAGATCTAAAGTCACCTCCAGGAATAACCTTATTTTAATTGTCTGCATAGTAACCAATTATTGTCTTATTTGTTTGTGTATTTATGCTTGTTCAATTGAATATTTCTTATCTGTCTTCCTCACCACGATGAAAATTTTTGTCTATGATTTTTACCAACATATCTATACTGCCTAGAATGATGCCTAGAAAATAGAAGATTCTCAATAACTCTTTTTTGAATTAAGACTTTACCAGGTAATTCTAATTCAGTGGAGTAGTGAGCAGGCCAGTGGTGGAGAGTTCTGTTTTCATCTTATTTTGCTTTGTGATGTTGGGAAGCATCCAAGAGGCCAACACCTTTGTGTTTTGTTATCCTCACCTGTAATTGAAAGGTTCACATTGGATCAGAGGGCTGGGCAATGGCAGGGAGGCTCCTGCTCACACTTCAGAGGAACTTGATTATTTGGAACCATTCTGAGGTGACACTGCTTGCCAATGCACATTTTATTTGAGCAGGGCCTATAGCTTTGCCTACATAGTAATGTTTGTGCTTGCATTGGTTATTTTATGTTACCTTTTCTTTTAAAAATAAGTATTAATTAAATAGATGTAAGTGTAATATTTATGATAAGAAATGTAATGCTCAAAAATTTAATAAATGTTTGAAACAACAATGAAATTAGGAGTACTACAAGTAAAGCGTCTGTACTACAAATAAAGATGCTTATTGATTATAGGTTAATTTGTTCAATAACAGTACCCAAAATGCTGAGATTGTATCATCAAAAATCGGGTCCAAGTTCAATGGTAATTAATAATTTTGTGATTGCATTAGCTTTTTGGAAACAAGACTCTCCTCCTTAACAAGAATTTTTTTGATTAACTTTTTTAAAGAGCAGCGTTGAGATTTAATTCACATATCATACAATTCACTTACATAAAGTGTATAAGTCAACAGTTGTTACATTTGCACATTCATACACATTTTCAGAAAGGTATGATGGATACAGGATTGCGGTTCATGGTTTATTCATGGTTTATGCATCTCTTTCCAAAGATGAGAGGGCTTCTGAATGCAAGTATTGTGTTTGTCATCTTTGTATTTATTGAACCTTGATAGAAACTCACTATGTGCTTGTTTATTTGAGTCAAATTGCAAATGTGACAACCCTATACGGAGAACCTTGGAGACAAGGTCAGAATACTTATTACGTTCGAACTAAACATTTGCAGTATTGCAAGTTGGGAGGCAGCAAGAGATCTTAGTCTGGGAAATCCGATTTCAGAAATCTTTGTCACTTATGAGTTGCACAGCCTTAGGCAATTAATGCATAACCTCTCTAAACTTTAGCTTTCTTTTCTATGAAGAGGTGATAAGAGTTCCCAGGTTGGTGTGAGGATCATATGGTACCTTAAATGTACTTTGCAAACTCTGAAACATTCTGCTAATGCAAGGGGTCCATTGCTATTATATAAGAGAAGAATGTTCTGTCAAAGTTTTAAAACAGTCTCCTTTAGGGGACATATAAGGTTTAAATTTCTAGGAGAATGTTTACAAATACATGTGAATCTGTTCACTTTCTTTTCCTCCCTCTATTTCAACATTTCAGTCTAATTGGTGGCTTCAATAAACATAATGTACACTTTTTAAAATGTGGCATGAATAATAATTAGAGAGAATGAAGACTAAGAGTATCTCACAGAATAGAGGGCATATACATAAAAACATTCCTCTAGTAGGCTTTTTTGTCTTATAGAATGTGGTTCAAATACTTGACTGTGGAGTAGTGCTTCAGGTTGTTGACCTAGAAAGACTGTTGTTATTATAATTTGGGCTACATAGTTCATTTTGTGATAAAGTAGCTGAGCCCACTTGTGAGAAGCCTCTGATGGACTCAGGTCAAAAAGAGCCAGTTAGAATTGAGTCTTGCAGATATTTGATGCAGCACTTTGCTTTACTTTATGAACTCATCAGCAGTTACAAATGAAATAATCTAACTTAAAAAAATAAAACAACTTTTCCCCAACTTTACGCAATCTATCAGAAACAACCAATTTTGTTTACACATTTGACACGAATCAATTTGTAAGCTTGATAAGCAGTAATTAATTTGATCACTATGGTGATAACGTGTAGAATGAAACCAGAATAAATTATTTTACAGATTTAAAAAATGTGCACTGTGCAAAAAAGGGACTGTAGGAATAAAAAAAAGGCTCAGATGAAATGTTTCATTTTATAGTGAAATAGAGTTTGTCTTACAGAATTTTTTCTGAAGAATTTATTCTAAAGAATTTTAAAGTCTTTACCCTGATAGGTACAAACATGGGCTTTGCAGTAATTTAGACCTAGGTTTGAGTCCAGGCTCTGCTGTTTTCCATTTACTTTTTAGCTATGATTTTGAACAATTTATTAAACTCAGTAAGCATCAGTTTTCATTTGTGCAAATGAGAGACAAAAATACCTACCTTATAAAGTTATTTTAAGGAGAAAGAAAGAGACAGACAGATATAGGACAGAATGAAATAGTTTCCTAGCATGTAATAAATACTTAACAAATGCTAGCCATTAGGACAATCCTAAGGATTATAATTTAGTAAAAAAGAACTTGGAGACAGTTTATAATACCACCCAAACGTTCAGGTGTCTGTGAGTGATTGAAATATTTAATTGGTAATTCCAGTCAACCAAATGTTGAATTTGTCATCTTGGTGTCCATAGAACTTTGTTGCCTGGCAGTTCTTAGATCAGCACAGTCCTGTTCAGGTTACTGATTATATAACATATGTGTGTATATTCAAAGTCTTATTAAGGGCAAACTTTACTTGGCCCCAAGGTTGCAGCAGCCAGATGGTAGATTGGGTCCACAAGGATTCAGGTGGTTTCTAATTAATAATTCTGTAGAAAGGTGCTTGGGATTTTTTAAAACATTGGCTTTTAAATTTGTGTTTTAAGTCATATATTGAAATTGCATCCACATTTAAGGGTAGGTAGAATTGGAGAGGGATATCCAGGCCCTTGCCAACTTCTCAGATAAATAAATCTTTGAATAGGTAAACAATTAAAAGTCAGTGAAAATAAATTAGTTAAAAATGATTGCTTTACTTGATCAACTTAGTCAGAGAAGAAATTAATTATAATATGCAAAACACAGTCATCTACATCTGGTGTTAGTAAAGTCTCCACGATCAGTGCTTCTCAAACTTCAGTGTGCAACTAGTCACCTGGCAGTCTGGTTAGAATGCAGCTTGTGCTTGAGTGGAGGTGTGTGTGTGGTGGGAGGTGATTCTATTCATTTCTAACAAAATCTGAGATGATGCCCAAGTGGCTGGCTGGTTGAGGTACCACATACTGAATAGCAGCAAGGTTTTAACACCTTTGTTAAAGTAAGGTATTAGTTTTGACTTTCTTTTTATTACCAATCTATTGTTATCTGCTGCTTAGTTCTCATATCGGACCTCCCCAATAGGTGAAGATTCTCAGACTGCCTTTGTAATTTTCATTGCCTCCTTATCCTAATAAGTATAATTGTTGCCATTAACTCTGCCCTCACAAGGTTTTGTGCACTATCTTCTCTTGATTTATGAATGAATTTGAATGTTTCATATTAAATACCTTCAGAAAGTTTATTATTTTCCTAACATTTATCTTTAGGGCCTTCTCTCAAAGAAGCATGATGTTTTTCTATTTCCCTTCACCCAGATACAGGTCTCTGGCCACCCTGTCTATTTTAGAACATTGCCCTTGACCTCGTAGCCACAAAGACAATGAGAATACAAAAGCATGATCACATCTCTCCTGATCTTTTTCACTGTCTTGACTATGATTTGTTGCCCCATCAATTTCTTTAGCCAGCTTAGAGTATTCTCATACTTAACATCTTGCTGGTCCACCTCATATGTGGTCTACCTCAAACTATTATTTCACACTTGTCAACTTTGTGGTCTATTTTGTCAGCAAATTTCTGTGGATTTTCAAGTCTACCCTCACAAATCACTAGTTGTCAATTTATCTTGATTCTCATTTTTTGGTAGAAAAGATTAGCTTCTGACTAATTTCTGCAGTGAATAAAACCTCTCTGGAAACTGATTTTGTTCCTCTCCTATGTCCTGCTTTCAATCTTCCTTAACTTTATTAGAATAATAGAGATTAAAGTATGCCTCTATAAACTGCAAAGACTGGATGGAGCAGAGATTGATAACATTTTATAAAGGATCTCTCTGTCCTCCTCTTCTTACAGCAGTGGTTCTCAGCTTGTTTGTTGTTTTTCCTCTGTTTCTGCATACCTCAGAGGTACAGAAACTCCCTTAAGTAACAAGGATCTTGGTGTTTCTTAACCAAGGAACAAAGGCATTTGGCTTTCTCCCATCCTGTTGAGAATCATCAATATCGATTTTATCTAGGAATAGACAGCTGTTGAATGACCAAAAGAAATAACACAATACTTATATATGAATATAACATTTTATACCTGAAAATTCTGTTCTGTATTTCATATGACTAATAATCAAGTCAACTTCCTGTTCTGAAAGTTATTTTCTAAGATTTAGGTACTTGGGCAGTGACTACCAGAAAACCACAGAGATAGTTAAACACTACTTTAGGACATTTCCACATTCCCGATATTATAAAATGACATCATAATCAATCCAATGACCTGGGCTAAAAGGTGGGAAGTCATAGTTGACTTCTTTCTCTCCTCAGCATCCAATTAGCAAATCTGTATTATAAGCTCTGAAACTCTTCTCAATAATTTTATTTTCTATGCTTCTTACTACTGTCTTTACTCAGACACCTCATCTCTGCTTCCACCTTCAATGATATGGTTCTTCCTTCGTAGATGCCTGGAAGAGTACCCTACTTTGTAGATGCCTGGAAGAGTACCCTACTCTCCGTATGTACCTGATTTTAGCCCTGGTGCTTAATATTTTCCTCATACACATCAGTATGCTCTAGATACATACAACTATTTAAGATTTCCCTGAAATACTTATGTAAGTTTTTACCTCAGGACATAGTGCATTATGCCCCATCCAAGGATGCTTTTCCCTATTGCCATTCCTAGCAAAGACTAATTCAAATGTTAAAAGTCCAATTCAAATGTTACTTCTGTTAGGTTTTTTTCTGTGATTCTCAGAAATAAGTACTTCTTCCCTATTCTCCCATACTTCTTATTATAAAATTTATCCTGTGTCAAACTTCACAAATCCATTACTGACCATACCCTAAGCTCTTATTCATCTTTGTATGACTCTCGCTGTCCCTACTCTCTTTCCTTTTTCTGATGCTTATTAGAAAGTGGTACAAACAAAGGAATGCCCGCATGAATATAAGCCTATGTCTGCAAATAGACAAAAGCACAGATATATGTTCCATTCCCAAACTCTAATTTCCAGTCACAATTCAACAGAATCACATAAACCCAATGCAATCACTCATACAAAGGATAAAATTTTTCTAATTATGTAGTCCCAAAAGTTATTTTCACTACTTATTGTGGTTGTGGAAGTTCTAGGAAGTATTTACTAATTCATAGACGTGGGGAAAAAACCTAAAAATCTCTCATTTACCCACAGAGACTGTGTGTACACATATGTGTATGTGTATGTGTGTTACTCATGCATTTCTGTAACAGAAGATGGTAGGTTTACAATGAAGTGCAAGCTATGCTTCCTTGAAAAATGATAAAATATCTCTTACTATCCTACTTCATTTATCAGTCTCCACCTTTTTTTTCTGTACCATCTCACTAATTTATATTAATATATCCTCACAAAGAATTCCAAGTCTAGATCCATGGACAACAAATGAAAACCAAACTAAAAGCAGTGCTTACAAATTTTCAGTGCTTATTACTGCATAAAAACAGTTCATTTCATTTAAATTTTCAGTGCAGGTCACTTGAACGAACCCATAAACTGAAATATGATTTCTGGATTAATATATCAATTTAGTTGAGACTGAGAAATCATGTGTTATATTTGTCCACACACCCCCGAAGTAAAGGCAAGATGAAATATATTTACTGGTGCTTCTTAAGTTTTCCTGATTCACTAGGCCATTGGTCCTCAAAGCTTGGTTCCCAGACAAGCATTATCAGCATCACCTGGGAGGATGTTAGAAATGCAGGTTGTTGGGGTGTGCTACCCCCTCAAAACTGTTGGTTCATATTGGGGCCCAGCAATCTGTTTCATTAGTATGACATCTAGGTGATTCTGGTGCATGCTAAAGTTCAAGAACTACTAATCTAGAGAATACATAATCAGCATAGTGCCTTCTTCCATTGTTGTTCAGAACACACAATGATTTTTTAAGACATTTAAGTGTGTCAAAAACGTGTCCCTTATAAGTTAAAATGGAGGAGCTGTTATGGATGCATTAACCATGTAAAAACAAACCAGGAAAGGAATAAAGTCATGGAAGAAATACAAGTTAAAGGAGCAAATTAATTATGACTATCAAACTTTTTAAAAATTATAAGAGGAGAAGTGAAGAATTAAAATAATATTTTTTTAAAAAAATGGAGAAGAGAATTAAAAAAATAATTCTCAAGGAAATAAAGGGAGGAAAGGATTAGACTGGTCCAAGTTCATTAGCATAAAGCTCTAATAGGAGAAAAATGACATGGAAGATGCTGATGACTCAGCCAAGCAGGCATACAACTCTTCAGGTATGAAAAGTCTGTGGGTTACTCAATAACATGGAGGAAAATGAACCTCCATTACAAAAGAATGGAAAAATTGCTTTTTTAAAAAAAATTCCTATTCGAAAGAAAAATAAAAACACATACTGCATTTATGTCAAGCCATTTTTCATTTTTTGCCTTGGAGTCAAATTCCAACAAAAGCATATAAATTTCTTCTAATGTTTACATCTTTCTTTATCTTTATTATTTTGAAAAGAACAAAATTCAGTGCATTTTGAAACAGTGAATGCTTTTCCATACCCTACTGCTACAAAAGCCAAAAATTGTATAAGGTAGTAGATTACTAGCTTTACCTTTTTTTAAAATTGATCTTATCAGTGTGACTTTAACTGGAGATTTTGTTAAAACTGCATGACAATATTTTTAATATTTAACTGTTCAGAATGTTTCATATATATATTTACAGAGTAGAAGTTTTTATTGATTTTAAGTAGAATGGAAAGTCTTACTGGTGACATTCTTTGCGGGAAGGGACACTGTTGACCACATTCAGTTCTTAACTTCATATTGAGCATATGAAGTTGCTCAATAAATAATAGTTGAATGAACATCCAAGGTGCACTACACAGTGTGTATATGAATGCACATGTGTAGGTTAACCATATAATTCAAAATGATTTTTAACTAGATGAGAGCCAGGGGTCACATTGCCAAAATTATATTTTCCAGTACATTCCATATTAAAGTACATTATTCATCGGTTTAATTGTCCATATTGATTTTTGGACACAGCGTAGTAAAGCTTCAGTTCATCAGATGCCTTTCCTCAGATAAGCTTTTGTGATTTAGTGCTTATGTAAAAGCTTTAGAATATATAACAATCTATTTTACATTAGTAAGCACAGCACACAAAATATATGGTGAAACTCTACATTTATGAGATAGAGCCAAATTTTAGCCATCAAACTGATTTCACAGGCTGATTAATAAAAATCAGCTGTCAAGCTATATAATCTGAAGTCTAAAAACATTCTATTAAATTCCTCATGTCATTTAAAGGGAAAATAGTGATCAGTGAGTGTACATCTTGAAAACCAGGGCAAGATCATGGTAGACAGGTGTGTTTTGTTCCATCTTCCTTTGCTTGTTCTGCCTTTTCCTCTTTACTTCCTAACAGTCCATGCCCCTTCTTTATTATCCTCTTGAATCCCTGATATGCTCAGGACTTTCCAGCAGATTGAAAACACTAAGGTATTTGGGACATCTTGGTTATTCCTTTCCAAAAGATCTGAGGTCAAAATAAGGAAGAAAAAGCATTAAAATAAAAAATTGGAGGGGTGGGGTTAGCAAATAAATCCTGCTTACACTGGTAAGA
This sequence comes from Eidolon dupreanum, assembly GCA_028627145.1. NCBI lineage: Eukaryota > Metazoa > Chordata > Mammalia > Chiroptera > Pteropodidae > Eidolon > Eidolon dupreanum. Next base: position 45,562,536 of record CM053509.1, on the reverse strand, counting down.
TGGAAGTGGCCATGTGGGCACAAACATGAAAGGAAATAAAATGGAAACTAAAATGAAGCTTATTACCCACTGCTTTTCACCTTGTAAACATGTTATTTCTCAGACATTTAGGGGATTCTTGCCTCTTTTCATCTTTACTCTGAAGAAAAGCATCCGTGTTAATTCAAATAACCTAAATTGGAAGCAAGGAGCCCCCTTCAAATTTACAGTAAATAGATTTCACCATTTCCTCCTCTCTGGCAGTTTTATCCCCCAGCCCCCAAAATTAAGTCAAAACTAGTTTTGTATTTCTGGAGTAGACAAAGTAAGTTGTGTGTGTGATTAATCTAGAACATGCTGGCTAAAATATTTGGCTTCTAAATAACAAGAAAGAAAAATAAGCATTCATGAGCATTTGTAACACTATTAATCATTTTAACCTTTAACCATCTACTAACTAATCTCATCATCTATTTCTGTAAAAGATAATTAAAATATGTTGACCTGAGTAATATATTGTGTTCCTTTGATATTTATGAGGGTCTGTCAGAATAGGATGTAATTAACTGGTCAGCCAATTTTCTTTGGGTCCCCAGATCACCACTCAGAAAGTAACTGCAGGGCAAAAACAGACCTAAGCTAATTTACACTACTAATGTGGTCTCACTAGTAGTATAAGCAAATCCACTTGTCAGACAAACCCCATGTGTGTTCTGAAATTAAGTTCAGTGGTTTTTAATGCTGTTTTCCCACAGTGATGAACTTCAACAAAATCTCAGGTAGATAGAAATGATTTTCTTAGAAATGCAGTGACTTGGTTAATTAGAATTGAGAGATGGAGCATTACCTATTTAGATATTTTAAATTGTTGCATGGCCAGTATATAAGTGGCGTATAAAAGCCTTCACAGTCATTTTCTCCTTGCTCAAACTCAGGCTCTAACAAAAAATTCTGGTTGTATCTCAAATAATTCTGTTGTTTATTTGGTTTTGAAATAAGGAAAAACAATGAACATTGGCAATTCAAAGGTTTAGATAGGCAACGTGGCCATTGTGCTCCTAAGAAATGCTGAGCTTTCTCCTGTTTTTTGTTTTTATTTTTTTAAGATTGTATTAGAATTTAAATTCTTTGTTGACTCAATTCAGGGTCCCTGTTGTTAGGAGAATAGCTGGGCTCTAACAGCTCAACAGTATTATGACATTTTTTTCCCTCTGGATGTGAAGCCTCTGGAAAATACAAGGCAGGATACTAGGTTCTCTTTCTCTGTCCCTCATAGAGCATGGCCATTTTACTACCTAATCATTTCTTTATATCTTAGGTGGACTTAAAGTGTTCAGAAAAAAGGAAAATGAGCAGATCAACTGGACTAGCACCAAAATAGTGAAAGGGAAACTGTCAGCTCAGGTTTCTAAAAAATATAAAATTTAGGGTTATAGTGTATTAGTTATATCCCAAAACGTTGTGTATTAAAACATAAATAAATATATAGTATTTATATGGATAGCAGGTTCTGAATTGGGGTCTCTTATAAGGTCACAGTTAGGCTGTTAACCAGGACTGCAGTTGTTGAAATGTTGCAGGGCTGGAGGATCTGCTTCCCAGGTATCTTACTCACAAGCCTTCGAGTCCTTATGGGCTGTTGGCCAGAGGCCTCAGTTCTCCACAGAGGAGACCTCTCACGAACTGCTTGACTGTCCTCATGGTGTGGCACCTAGCTTCTCCTACAGTGAGCAATACAAGAGAAAGGGCAAAAGCTGTAATGTCTTTTATGATCCAGCCTGAGAGTTACGCTTAATCACTTCTGCAATATGTTATTGATCACACGGTTCAACTTATTCAGTGTGGGAAGGAGTGTACAATAATTAAAATATGTTGACCTGAGTAATATATTGTGTTCCTTTGATAGAAATGAGTGTATCAGAATAGGCTATAATGATTAGTATCAGAGGACTCTAAGAGCCAAAGATCACCGGTGTCGTCTTGAAGGCTGGCTGTCGTACAGTTAGTATTTGCCTCTCTGATCATGTTTTTATATTAGCATATTCTTCTATTAGGACAGGCTTTTATTGTTTGTGTTGATTTTAAACAAAAGTAACAATCAACATGGATAAAATCAAACCAATTTTCCTCCCATTCCTTTCCCTCAGCCCCTCTCACCACCAACTCTAGAAATTTTATGAAGACAGATTCATTTATAGGATGCTAGGGCTCTCTCTTATTAGCCCTTTCCTCCCTAAGCTCCTCTGGAAAGGGAAGTTTGGTTCACTGAAAGGAAATTAACCTAACACTCTCAGGAAAAACATTGATCTATCTCTCGCTCTCTCTGCATTGCAGGGCATTGGTTTTCAACCCTGGCAGTGCATTAGAATCATCAGGGTTAGAGCCTAGACCTAAACAGTCCCAGGTTTTTCATCTTATTTGGCCACCACCTAGTTAGCATTTATTAGGTATTGCTCTAAATGATGTGCAAATAATAACTTCTTTGAAACTATAACCTATGAAGCAGATACCACTATTAACCCCATTTTATAGATGAAGAAATTGAAGCATAGAGAGGTTAAGTATTTTTCCCAAAGACACACAGCAATGGAAAAGCCAAATCTCCAGGAAGTTCGAAAATATATATATATATATATATATATATATATATATATATCCATAATTGAGTACTACTACTTTTAATGTTAATTAAACTTTGAAGGCCTTCTTTGAAAATTGAATGAAATATTTAAGATCTATTACCAGAAAAATGAACATAGTGTATATATTAAAAAATTGCACATATCCTTCCAGGGGTGGATATATAAATACCCTGCAGCCTATGTGTAGACTTCTTCCAGGGATCCATGAACCCCAGGATAAGAATCTTTGCTTGCTAGAAAACTGGTTTTCCCTGGACGAGCATCACCTGAGAACATGTTAGAAATGCAAATTCCCAGGCTCCACCCCAGGCCTACTGAATCAGAATATCTGATTCACTATGAATCAGAATGAATTCAGCAATCCCCATATTAATAAGACCTCCATATGAATCTACTGTGTGCTAAAGTGTGAGAACCACTGCTCTAGAAGGCTGGTGTGTAGATGTAAGTGATTAATAATGAATGAGCCTAGCTTCATGGTTCTGTATAGACATCTCATTGTTCTTAGCTCACCATCATGCCAGTAAAAATTCTCTTCTGTTAAAACTTGATTTCTTTAAAAAAGATGATCACCAGAAGAAAGTCACCGATATTCATTCAAGAATTCATTAATACCAACACTTATATGTCATTTGTTCAGTTGATACTCCCTGAATGCTAGCTCTATGCTGGGTATGCAAGACTCAGTGCAACATACAAAATTAACGAGACAGGCATGATGACTGCCTCAGGGAACTTTTAACTCTATAATAAGCAGATAATTACACCAATAAATGTATAATTTTAAAATGTAATCAGTGCTATGGAAGAAAAGTGAATGTTAGACATACATGTTAAAAACAAACCTCTAGAATTAAAACCTCCTCACCCAAACTCTATTCCTATCTTGCCTTTCCCATTTCAGAAAAAGATGCTACCATTTATGTAGTGTTTAGACATTATTTTTGATATCTTTATTCCTCCTACTCTACCACCATCCCTGGCTACACAACACATACAGATCTATAAGTAAATCCTACCTTTTCTACCTCCATACCTTCAAAACATGTCTGGCTCTGTACCTTTCTCTCCATCTCTACTACCTTCAACTAGTTCTAACAACATACTTCCTTTGTACACCAAATAGCACCCCAAATATTTGCACATTTTTACTGTTGATTGCTATAATTCATTGTGCTTGTAGCATCCCGACTGACCTGCACAAATTTAAATTAAATCAAGACATTCTTTGGCTTGTAAAAACTTCAAAAATATTTCCCTTTCAATAGACCAAAATCTTTAAAAACAAACAAACAAACAAAGAACAACCATGACATATGTTGTACTATGTAGTCTGGGCTCTACTTCCAACTTTGTCTCATTCTCTTTCCCTCTCCCTCATCCCTAGCTAGCCACACTGTCCTCATGCTTGTTCTCCAACTGGGCCAAATTTGTTTTCACACCGAGGGCGTTTATACTAACCCTTCCTTCCACCTGTCAAGTTCTTCCCTACTCTTGGAATAGCGGATTTTTCTCCATCCTACAAATCTCAGTTTACATGTTATTTCTTTTCATGACCCACTCTGACCATCCCATCCCTCTCTCTACTGCCACAACTACTCCTTTCCCTCCAAACTCTTACTGTATCTTAATCATTTTACTTAGCCTGGTTATTTGTTCACTTGTTTACCAATGTTTTTTCTCTTTTATAACACTGTAAAAGTGTTTGGGTCACAAACCAAAGTACATTTTTTTAATGACCCAGTATATACACACACACAGATACATACAAAACCAAAACAAAATTCTTATGAAACATGGATTCTTGACAAGGATAGAGGTGATAAATTCTGAAACTTAGTTTCTTGCCCTAGGTTTTCAATTGTGTATGTGTGTGTGTGTGTGTTTGTTTATTTTAAAATAAGCATAATGGAGTCAGAAACCTTATCCTATTTACAGTTGAATCCTCACTCCTAGAACATATTAGTCAAACAATAATCTTTGAATCATTTAAAAATATGCTACGCAGTAAGCCTTAAATCCCACAAAAGGATATTCAGAAATATTTCCATATTCATAAATTTGCCCATACCAATAGAATATACATAATTTGTCTAGTAATATTTAGGAGTCTGACATAATTGTTGGCATGCTTTTTGTACCTATCTCTTTATTTTTAAATATCTATAAAGAGAATATTATATTTAAGCATATTTTTTTCTCTTAAGACAAATGAAATATTCCCAGCTAATAATCACATCTCTTGGGCAAGGTATTTAAATGGAGCACTTAATATGGAAATCTATAGTAGGTCATAATTGCCAAGAGAAAAATGTAAGAGTGCAATTGACAAAGTAAAGTTGGCATTTGCTGAAAACAAAAGAGTGGGTATGCATTCGTCAATGTTGTAACATAGTAAATTATCACCTACGTGAAAAGTATATATTAAGCTCTTCATTTTTTCCGCTATTGTTTTTCTGCTGTTAGTCTTTCAGCCATGTCTCACCTGGGAAAAGATAGAGGAAAAAATGAAAAGATAAAAAAGAAGCGATAAGACCTGGGTTAGATTTTTCTTTCTTATTAGCAGTTTTTGGGAAAATAAAGTTTAGACAAATAATGAATTGAAAGTTAATCACTAAAATTCATTTAGAAAAACACAATTTAAATGGCAAATAAAAATTTTAAATATCACTGCCTTAGATGCCAATTGCTGCCTTACTGCCTCCAGTAGGTATTAAAGAAGACAAAATTATTTAGGAGTATATGAACATCATCTAAACTACTTGACTTTAATTGTGAAACTTGTAAATTTAATCTCTTTATATCAAATTAAATCAAGCACAAGTACAGCAATGCATGCAGATATATAGATGGAACCAAAGAATACAAAGACTATGACTTCTGGGGGCTAATATTTTGGTCAAGAATCTTTGCT
>CM053509.1:45539729-45556901 GCA_028627145.1 Eidolon dupreanum | reverse complement strand
GGGGGGGGTGCTTTGGTGAGGGAACAGAGATGTCTAATGGGGAAGCTGAATACATTGTGCTGTGCTTTGTGCTGACAATCCTCACTTCCATATCTCTAAGAAACTTCGTACACTGTGCATTACTTGCCATTGGAAGGGTTCTTTAGGAATGCTCCAAAATGCTAATTTTAACTTCAAAATGGGTCTGACCAGAGCTGAGGCTGACAAGCTGCACATAGTGCCATGTGTTACAGGAAACTCCAGCTCTTTCTCTCCCAGCAGAAACCACTCTAGCATGTGAGAGAGCATGAGGAGCATATGATACAGCTTATTCTTTTAAAAGAAGAAGGCAAATTATAAAATTTGGTATCATTGCTGTGATAAATAAAAACGTCAGTGTAGCACACCTCACAACTCCATGGATGGCAGGGTGCCACAACACCATGGCCACAGACCACTGCTCTGGCTTAGAGAAACACAAAGGCAAAAAAAACAAAAAGTAGAAAGAATACAAACTGGGCACAGAGAAATGGGGTCGAGGTATGTGTGGAGAGATTCTGCAGAGGCAAAGAGAGGCAACCAGAAGTCAGACATTTACAAGCAGGCAATCTCCAAGCACAGGAGAATCACAACTCAGGTATGAGACTGAAGAAATATCATTTCATGCTTGTCATAAGAAAACCTTCCAAGTACAGCCAGGCATGAGAGATCTTATTAATAGAACCCAAATGCAAACAAGTCTTAGAATATTTATTATTCTTTTCTCAATGATTCTGTCCCTCTTAGTGATACTGTTCAGAGGAATTTCTCCATCTGAGAAGCTGATCTTGATCAATTATCTTTGCATTATACTCTGTAAAACATGAGGTCCAAACTTCAGGGACTGCTTTGGGTGTTAGGGAAGAAAGACTCCAGAGAAGCTCATTCTCCTCTATTGAACACAGTGTATTTATTAGATATGTCTTGCTATGTACCGTGTTATTCCCAGAGTTAGTGCTTAAAACAATGCAGATTTACTATTTCAGGCAGTTCTGTAGGTCAAAAGTCTGACATGGTCTGAGTTAATCAAGGTGAAGGCAGGGCTGCTTTTCTTTCTGGAGGCTCTAGGGGAGAATCTATCCCCTTGCCTTTTACAGCTTTTAGGGGCTTCCCATATTTCTTGGCTTATGGCCACCTTTCATCTTCATAGCCAGCAATATTTATTCCAGTCTGTCTCACATTGCATCACTACGTCAGTCACATGCCTGTTTCTGTCTTCCACATTTATGTACCCTGGTGATTATATTGGGGCTGTCTGGAAATCCAAGATATTTTCCTTATCTTAAGGTTAGCTTATTAGCAAACTTAATTCCAACTGCAACCTTAATTTCTCTTTGCCATAAAACAACATACTCACAGGCTCTGGAGAAAGGATGTGAACTTTTAGTGGGGTGTGGCGGGGGTTGGCCATTACTTTGCCTGTCACAGTCTGTAATCTAGACATAGCTCACCTGGATCCTCTGTCAGGATCTCTTACAAGGCTGAAATCAAGGTGTTATCCAAGATTGTGGTGTCTTCTGAAGGCTTAACTGGTAAAGGATCTGCTTCTAAGCAATCTGGTGTAGTTGTTTGCAGGATTCAGTTTCTCAAAAATTGTTAGACTAATACACTCATTTTTTCCATGGCAGTTGGCCAATGGTGTCCTCAGTTCCTTGCCAGGTGGGCTTCTCCAACATGGCATATTATTTCATTAAAGTGTGCAAGCCAAGAAATCAATAGACAGTTTACTGGCAAGTGGAATTCATGCTCTCTTACAAGCCATCACAGAGTCATAACTTTTGTTGTATTCATTTAGAAGCAAGTCACCAAGTCTTGTCTACTCTCAAGGGGAAGGGATTACCCAAGGTGTGAATATCAAAAGGTGAAAATCAGTTAGGTTTTTTTTTAGAAGATACCTTCCACAGAGTGCTTAGTGACAAAGAACACTGGCTGTAGTCAGGCCGATAGAAAATCTGTCTCTACTATTTACTAGCCACGTGACATCGGGTAACTGTCATGTTAGCTCTATGCCTCAATGTCTTTATCTGAAAAATCAAGTTGTTTTGAGGATTAAATGAAGTATTGCAAACAATTAGAGAATTGCCTGGCACCTATTGATAAGTGCTCAATAAACACCAGCTCTCATGATGATGATTATTTAAGTCTTCTTTTGCAGAGAGGGGTCAATGATAAAACATAAGTTGAAAACTACTGAACTAGACATATTCAAAAAACTCTAATAATCTATGTGTTTCATTAATAACCTAAATACTTTTTTCCTTTTAGAATATATAGAAAATATGAAGGTTAACATTTCATTAAACATCAGAGAATATGACATAATGATTTATTTTTCTTTCTTTAAAAATGTGTAGTTTTTTGATTGAAAAAAGTATTATGAGAAATTTAGAAGGTATAAAGAAGCACAAAGAAGAGCATTAAAGTGCCAGCCTCATTATGCAGAAATTATATATATGCATGTATTAATATATGTATGCAATGTATTATATGCAATAATATTATATATTATAATACATATATATTTGTTTTTCACAAATTTGATATATTACACAAAACCACTTATACCTTTATTTTTTACATTATAGCTAACCAAAATACTTTTTACGTGAAAATATCATGTTGCATTGTATTCTCCTATACCTTTATTCTTGATTTTTTGTCATCCCATTATTGATTTATTATTTGTCCAGTATCTGCAAGCCATTTTTTTAGAAAGTGTACATAGTTATATATTCTAAGCCCCTACATGTCTGAAAATATCTCTGTTGCACTTGAATGACAACTTGGCTAAGTATATAGCTTTGAGATTATACTTCCCCATCCTCCCAGAATTCTAGCCATTTCTCTATTTACTTGTAGTGTTTAGGGGTTATAACAGAGGAATAAGACCAGAATGTTTTCTTCTTCTTTGTACACAACCTGTTCTGTTTTATTTTAGCGTAGATGCTTATTAGATTTTTAAATATATTTCAAAAGTTGAAAATAATGTTGAAGGATTGCTTTCATTGTTAATTTTCCCTGGTACTGAATGAGTAACCATTAACAGATGTTCTGTCATGTGCTTCCTTCCATTTGTTTGCCCCATGTTTCCCAAATCCTGTGTCTTTTCTTAAAGTTTCTGGCATATGAATGCCAACTTTCCCTCGAGTCTAGGCTCTCAAAAACTTTTGTGAGCATGAAATAAGTTAACATCCAAAGTGCTTGAATGTTAGAGTTATGTAACCTTCATCATAATCAAATTTAAAACATTTTCGTCATCACAAAATAAATCTTGTACCATTAGTCATCACTCCGCTGTACCCTTCCCTCCAATGAACTGTGCACATTAAGTCTATTAACTTTGTGCAATATAGATTATATCTCAATAAAATTGTTTTTAAAAGTAATTAGAAGCAGCAGTATTATATAGATATTTTCAATTTTTAGGATAAAACGAGGACTAAAGAAATCTCTGCAGGCAATAGCTTAAAGCATTATTCTTTTATAAATGTCTCTTATTTTCTATGTCTTTATCTTTTAAAAAAATGCAATGATTTATAATTTTAACACATTGTCTATTATCTCTCTCAAGTCATAAGGTATTTTTCATGAACCATAAAAGATGATTTTATGTAAATAAATATGAAAACATATAATTATGTTTAGCCTTAATATATTAACTATAATGAGTAATTTTCCTATCATTTCTCTTTATCAAATTTATTCATGCAGAGCATAATACAGGTAGATAATTTCCATTATAAATAGGTACTGACATTATTTGTGAATATTTATACACTTGTAATTTTAATTAGTTTTTCCTTATTGAATCCTACCAAAGTTCATTAACTTCAGATTTTATCATCTAGTAATCCTTATTCTTTATTTCTGTACGGGAAACTGATATTGAAACTTTGAAGTCAATGTAGTGACAGCATTACTGTTTTACTGTTCCTACAGTTTATTTCTATTTGCCTAAAGAGAAATATGTCAAGTCACTTTAGAAGTAAGTATCAGAAAATAAAGAGTAATATAGTTCTGGATAAATGTAAGAGATTTGATTTAGATAGTAAAGAATGCATTTTAGTGATATTTTATCCTTTAAAAGGTATATGAAATACTGAAGTGTATACTTGTCACTAAAACAGTTTTTCACCAAAATAATAAGGCATGTTGAGAGCATTATCAACTCTTATTTTACTTAGGGTAATAAAGAATTATTACATTTAGTTTTTCACTCCTCAAATTATGATTATGTCTTAATATTTTGATTAGGGCTTGATCACTAAGCCAATTTGGGATCAGCTATCATTTTTTTTAGATTGATTATAAAATTCTGCATTTCATGTATAAGTTTAGACATTTTAAAAAGTGTGATACTTGCTTATACTATTAGCCTATCAAGTTTCTCAATATCCTATGATGCAAGTCAGTATTAATAATAGAAATTAAGGAATATAGAGGTTAAATGACTTGTCAAAGCATATTTCTTCTGCCATTGCTTTTAAAAGAATTATCTTACTTAAATTTGTGCTAACTGAATAAAATTGTTTACAGAGTAATTTAAATCACATTTTCTTTCTACTATGTGGACAAGGGATCCCATGGGATTGATAACCACACTGAATACTATCTCAGGAATTTTAAGAAACAGAATGGAATGAGCCTGCTGGGTAATGAAGGTCTTCCATTCACTCATTCCACTGGGAGGTTCTAGAATTTGGCAACTATATTCAATAGCTAATGTAACCAAGGGAACAGTTGGTATGTGGGTTGAGACAAGAGTTTACCTATTTAGTGATCCAAGCCCTCCCATGGGAATTTCAGATATCATGAATCATGTTGCAAATTCTCTTTAGAGAAAACTTGGACAGGAGATGATAACACCCAACGTAGTAACATTAACATTTTTTGCTTTCCGCTGCTCTCACAAACAAAGCAATTTGTTAACTTGCAATTCAAGGAGGAACATTCAGAATAATTATTGCTAACATTACCAAATTTGGTGATTTATTTTGGTGAATTTTGGTTTTGTCAAGAAAAGTAATATATAAGGCTCATTCCATTCAGTTTTAAAATGAACAGATTTCCTGGAATAATTAAAAATTTTAAATTTCACATATCTTTGAATGTTTTGTCACCATATTGGGGGACCACTTTTGCCAACTACTTCTCTGAATCACAAGACTTTTCCTCTGTCTTTATAGGAGTTCTCAGAACTTATCTCTTTTTTCTATAATGTTTAAAATGTCTAACAGAGTGTCAGATAGGCAGTGTCACACTTTGTGAGTGTGTTGTATTTTAAACTCTAAAAACTGATGAAATGAATTTTTGTTGTTTCGCCATTCTTTTAAGATCCATGTTTTATAAAACAGATCTACTTAAAATATGTGCTGCAATCTGTGTAACATGAGTTGACTGTAACCGAGGAAGTAGTTTTGAAGGCTCTTAGTTTTATATTATGCAAATTGCTTTTAGTAAAGTAACATTTTCTGGAATTCAGAATATTCTGTAGTTATGTTGACTATATCTTCAAAACAAAATAACAAGACACATGGTCTGACATGTAAGACAATACTTCTCTATAAAGTAGAACGACATATTTGAAATTGAAATAATGTCACAGAATCTAGACCATACAGTATCCATAGCTATAATACTAGGAAATACCAAATAGTATTATCTAAGATCATTTTAAAAGTCTACTGCAAAAATATTAAGATATGAATTGATCTATATTTTGTATTAAATGCATTCCTTTTATCTACACACACACACACACACACACACACACACTACTCATTTATTTGATCATTTAATAAGCTAATATTTAAATATCTCTCCTGTGTCAGGCACTGTGGTAGGTGCTTAGGACCAAAAAGGAATCACTGCCTTTGTGGGATTCAGTGTCTTGTTAAGGAGACAGGTACTGATAAAATATTCATGCATATTTAGATAAAAGTAACCTGCTTTAGATAAAAGATACCTGCTGTAAGACCATTGAAGAGAGGCATTTTATTTTGTCAGGTAATTCAAAAAAGTGTTCCCCAAGAAAGGGATTTTTGAGCTGAGATCTCAAGAACAAGCAGGATCCTGCTAACCAGTTGAAAAGTGAGGGGAAGATCTGTTTTGATTAAAAACTTTAAAACTAATAAATTGTATAGCAAAACCTTCTTCTTTAAACGTCTAATTTAAAATATCAGCACTGACCTTATAAGTAAATAGCTTGTGAAACTTAGAGTTTACATTTCTCTGTTGGCTGCCTGAAATGAAAGTATGTAGTTTATGTGCATATGTGTCCACCAATTTGGCACGACTGGTAATGAACCTGATTTTTCCCCATTGTAAAATTAGCTTCCCCTTGGATTATTGCTCTCATTGGTTACCACTTAGCTTCAACTATTTTTTGTGTTGGCAAATCCCCAGAAAGTTCCAAAAGAGGAAATTCACGTCCATCTTTAGCTTTTTTATTATGTTCATGATATTTTAGTCACAAAATAATTTCCAGCTGGCAAGCTCAACATACATATTCAACAGCATCTAAATATTGTTGTTGCATCTATTACGTAAGCTGCAAAGAAACTCACTTAACAGATGCTCCAAAATTTATAAAACTTGTAATTCTCAAAACATTTGGTGTTTTTATCATAAAATCTGAGTCTCATCTATGATTGATTTGATTGTTCACATTACAGCCCTTCCCTTCTCTGGATCTGTATAGTTTGTTTATTTTCTGGGCTCCCATATGTTCCATTTTGTCAGAGTTGGGCCATTTTCCCAGAAGTCAGGCTGTGGGTGAAGTTCAGTGATAGGGAATCTTTTATGAGGAGAATATTGCCAGTTAGAATTTAAGACACATCAGAGAGAGGCAAATTAGTCCAACTCGGCCCTATTGCAAACAACAGTACTGGTGACAAGGAACATTAAATAATTTTTCAAATTCACACAGGTGGTTAGAACACAGCTGTGGCATATGAACTCCCTTCTCCAGAATCTGTCCAGTATAATTTGTATTATAAATTTTTAGGATAATGATTAAAATCAACTTTTGAAACCCATGAAATTAAAAAGTTTTTGACTGCAATACTTAAAAGCAGCTCAAGGTATTGCTTCATTTTGAGTATATGATGAAAGTAATTACTCTTATGTCCTTACATCTCCTACATTCTTTAACTATCTAAAATTCATAAGTTTCCCTAGTTGGTGGGGGAAAGTGTGTTCATAAGTGGGAATAGGGTAAAATAAATTTTAAACGATCATGTTTAGTCCCTCAACAAAATATTTGATGGTGTTTACTCATAAGGAAAGCCTATGTACTCCCCTCCCCCCTCCCACTGCCAGAAAGGTCAGATTATTTGCCCAGCTCAGGTCAGCTTTTTAGGTCAAATCACCCAACCAACAGCTATGATCCTGCAGTAAATTTTAAACTGCATAAAGTTTGTGACTAAATCCTTAAAAACTCCATCGATTGCCCAAAATGTATCTCCTAATGGCCTTGATACTCCTACTAAAAATGCCCATGAAAGGGTCACAGGATACAAAACAGCTCATCTTTTTACTTTTCTTCTAGTAGAAAATGGCAAGAGTTGCATTTTAAACATTCAGTTCTCTTGCTTCCAAGGCTTTGTGCTCATCTATTGTAAGCATGCACATTTTTAAAATATAGATTTAAGTGTGGTTGACCCTAGTACTTTAGTCAACATAAGAAGTTCTCTAAGTTTCTGGATTCATATAATCAGATACTTCTTTCTTCTTCTCAACTCTGAAATGATAAATAGAACATACCTTAATGTTTATACCCTTGTCAAAAAGGCACACGATCTCTGATTTCATATCTCAGTACAATTTTTCAATCTTTTGAACTGCTTTGATCTATATATCTGTGAGTCGTAATTAGCCTCTCTAGGGGGTTGATGGTGGGAAACTATCTCTAGAATCTCAAAGCACGTTAGTAATTTATTCTTTTCCACACACTGTTTTTCTGCCTACATTTCCCAGTGTTCTTGACAACTTCACTCTGAGCCCAGATCAGACTAGGTTCTCTCCTCTCTCTTGCTCCTCACAGAGTTAACGCACTATTAGTTCTCACTCTTAAGTATCTTCTTCTTTTCCTTTCTTCTCAACACACTTACAACTGTCCTGGTTCAGGACAACATCATTTTCCCCATGGTTTTCTTCCTAAGTGCCAGGCTTTTCAAATTGCCTCTCTCCTGCTACACGAGATCTGTTTAAACTCAAAATCTCTCTCTCTCCTCTACATGGAATTGTTCCAAATATGAAACACTTTGGTGAAACTCTGTTAATAACAATGTTAAGTCCAATATCTTTGTATTGAATAGCCAGGGACCTAATCCTTTGTGAAAATGCCATTTATATGTAGGCTTATTACTACTCCTAAAAGAATGGTAAGAACCCAGTGCCTTTGCCACTTTTCATTAGCCTAGGTAATCTGAAGTTTGAATTAAAATCTATAAAATAGAAGCAGAATTTCTCTATTTCAGGGTACACGGAAACTGATTCCTTTTTAGATCATTTTGAATTAATTTAACTTATTTTTATTCAATTATTATAACATAAATAATTTTTAATTAGCCATGATCATACTACTTCATTTCTTACTGCTACATATGCATACAAAAAATTTTTTGACTTTTACAATATTTATTGAGTACAAATTTCTGACATAGTATTAGCTAAAACCTTTACTTGCTTTATAAATGTCTTGAGAAGAAATAAGATAATCCAATTTAAAAAGGCTAATTTAATATTAGGAAATCTAGTAATATCATATAGCATATTAATAGATGTAAGAAGAAAAAGCACATGGTTATCTCCATAGATGCTGAAAAGGCATATGACAAAATCCAGTACATTTTGTTGAAAAAATATTCAAGTACATTTTATTGAAAAAAAAATTCAAGAAAGTATAAATTGATGGATATTTTCTTAACATATTTCATGAAAAGAATTATGTATATTTATATGTGTGTATATATGAAATTTATACATGAAATAGAGACATAACACAAATTTGTTGAGTGTATATCAGTGTTCATTGTACTATTCTTGCAACTTTTCTGTAATTTTTATGTCAAAATATTATAGAATTCATTATTTCTAAATAATGGAGATAAAGAATGGACTGAACAATGTCATTTTCTGCTGCTATTATCTAGTCCATGCCTTTTATCTTTTTAACCAAGTTATTGTGATAGTCTTTTCACAATGATCTTTGTTACAACTACGATTACTATTACTGCCATTTATAAAGTATAGTTCAGTGATGACATTTATATAATGTTATATCACTAAATTTTATATATACACACACACACACACTCCACCTCCCACCCACCCATTCCTGAAAGTAATGTAGAGTTAAAGTCCCATTTAATGTAGGAGGAAACTGAGACTTCTAGGGGCAAAATGGCTTGCCCAAAGTGACAAGGCCAGTGAGTGATACAGCCAAGACTGAAGTCCATGTCTTTTGGTTCCCTTTCACTTTTGAATATGTCCTCCAATGGATCCATTTAACTCAAAGGATGGATTAGTTTTTCTATATACTTTTGTTTAAATGTGGAGACTATGTGCTAGGCTTCTTTCGTGTCCCTGTAGCACATAGAATAGTGGTCTGCACATCATAAACAATCAATAATACTGCTTACTGTAGTGTGAATAAATAGGAAAGGACAGAGAAAAAAATAAAAGTCAGTGCTTAATTAGTTCTCTGGATATAGTTTTTCTATTTGAACTTTCACCTAAAGAGTAAAATTTATTAGCTAACACAATAAAACAGTTAGATAAATGAATATGAGTAGAAGATTGATTATATAAAGGTAGTGTTTAAAATGTAATTAAAAGATAGAAAGTATTTTGCTAGTAGTTTTAACTCTAAGGCGGGAACTCTATTGATGGTAAATTCTAAATAGTGAAAATATGCCAAGGAGCTTGTGTCTTTCACACTGTTTTCATAAGTGTTTGCTTAGATATAGTATAGTAAACCTCATGTAACTTCTGTGCTAGTAAATCTTTAAGTACATGAAGTACATTCAATCACTGATGATTGCTTAAGGAGTGAGGTTTATTTTTTACCAAGAAAACATTTTATTGAATTATAGTATACATAAATTGCACAAATCATAAGTGTCCTGCTGGATAAATTTTCATATGCTCAACTTTCCTGTTAACAGGAATTTAGAAGCCCCCACCATGCTCTGATATTGCACAATTGTTTTTTAAAGAGGTTGTACAAATTTCTTCTCCCACCAACAGTGTATAAAAGTTCCAATTACTCCACATCTTCAAGAACTTTGTATTGTCTTTTTTATTCTAGCCATTTTGGTAGTTATGTAAGGGTAGTTTAATTAAAATTGTGATTTAATTATCATTTTCCTGATGACTAATAAAGTGAAGCAGCTTTTCATAAGCTTATAGGCCATATGTAAACTATCCAATTAATAAATGGGCAGAGGACCTGAACAGACACTTCTCCCAAGAAAATATACAAATACAAATGGCCAACAGACATATGAAAAGATGCTCAACTTCACTAGCAATTAGGGAAATGCATATCAAAACCATAATGAAATACCACCTCACACCTGTTAGAATGGCTATTATCAACAAGTCAAGTTATAACAAGTGTTGGAGAGGTTATGGGCAGAAGGAAGCCCCATACTCTGCTGGAGGGAATGTAGATAGTTACATTCACTATGGAAAACAGTATAGAGATTTCTCAAAAAATTAAGAATAGAATTACCATATGACCCAGTAATCCCTGAGTATCTACCCCAAATTCTGAACGTATTTATATGTAAAGATATATGCACCCCAATGTTCACTGCAGTATTATTCACAGTGGCCAAGACATATAAAAACAGAAGTGTTTTTCGATAGATGATTGCATAAAGAAGATGTGGTACATATATACAATGGAATATTACTCATCTTTCCTGACAAATCAGAAAAAGTTGAGAACCATTTGGTTTTACTCATATGTGCGATATAAAACTGAAAACAACAAACAAGGCAAACAACAAAAATTCATATACACAGACAACAGTTTAGTGGTTACCAGAGGGAAAGAAGGAAGAGAGGAGAGGTAGATAAGAATAAAGGGGTACAAGTATATGGTGACAGAAGGAGATATGACTTCGGGTGGTGAACACACAAAGCCATATACAGATGTATTATTGAATTGTACACTTGAAACCTACATAATTTTATTAACCAATGTCACCTCAGTAAATTTAAAAAGATTAAAAAAATTTTTAAAAAGTGAAGTCATGGCTACGAAGCTCAAAAGGGCCCTCAGTACTGACAGCAGTTTCTACATTTCACTAACTACTTTCTCTCTTATGCTGAGATTATTATTTCATACTCATGTTCTCCTTTCACAAATATCTAAGAGCCCCTCTTTTCTCCTCACTCTGAATTGATCACTTAGATTCCACATCTCCCACTACCATAATTACCAGCCTGCCTTCTATAGCCATATTCTTTGCCTCCTTCCTGGTACTATGGTTTAACTACCTATAATATTATTTAAAGTTAATGAGTCTGCTTGCATACTGAATAATACCCAAATTCTCCCAAAGATGTTGCTGTTGGAATTGTGTACTGTCTCTTCTGCCTTATTAATTTTTCTCTGTCCAAATAAATTATCCCCATAAACATAACATATCACTTTTTAATTATTAAATAGACTTGTAATCCTAAAATAAAGACCAATAGGATTAAAAATTAAACATTACACATATAAAATCAAATGAGAGATTAACAAAATATTTTACTGTGCAACATTAAAGGTAAAAGAAACAACAAGCAAAGATAAATTATATGATATAATAAACACTTACAACAAGAATAATGTCACTTAAATGAAAAAGCACCCTGAGAAAAATATATGTAGAAATTGTTTTAAAAATTAAAAGCTATATTTTATATAGAAGCCATATAGATTAAAAATTAAAACAATATTTACTGAATTAGAAATCAGTATTTAAAGGGCAGGGACATGAATGAAAAAAATACACAAGAAGAAGTAAAATTACTCAACAAACATTTAAAAAATGTTCAACTCCTTAGGAAAGAAATTCAAAGTATAAACAAAAAACGAAGTACTACTTTATAACTATTACAGTAGCACACTTAAAATCATTACAATATTCTGTCAGAAGGGTACTGAAATGAGAATGCCCATCGTCACTGGTGACGTGCACACTATTGAAAACTCTGGTATAGAATTTTGCAATATATTTCAAAATATATACTGTGTTCATCATCTTTGACTCAGTGATTCTACTATTAAAAGTGTTTTATCATGTTTCTTCTCAAGACATTTATCAAGCATGTAAAGGTCTTAACTAATACTATGTCAGCAACTTGCACTCAATAAATGATATTTTAAAATAGCATGTGGCACATGACATATTACTATTACTCAATGACATATTACATATTAATGACATATTACTATTGTTATTTTTATTTAATGGTGAAACTCACTAAACTGAATTGCAAAAATTTACTGAAGTTGTTACTATGAGGGAGATGTGGAATACAGTGAAGGAATATAGTTAATAATATTGTAATAATCATAAATAGAGCCAGATGAGTACTAGAGTAATCAGGATCACTTCATAAGTTACATAAAGGTCTAATCATTGTGCCGTATACCTGAAACTAATATTAAATAAAAAAAGACATGTAACAAGAAAATCTGCAGTTGAGCTGTACCAGAATGGTGTGCAGCCAGAGCATTATTATACAGAAAAACTAACAGACTGATGATGTGCCCCAAGGATTTAAATGAGATGGATTCAAACTAGATGGAGTAAAAACATAATTCAAGAACATTTTTATCATAATATTATTCATAACATTTTAAAGAATGCTAACAGCCTGATTAACCAAAAATAGAAAGTTGGTTAAAAAACTGAGGTTTATGAATTTGGTGGGACATTATGTAATCCCTAAAATGACCCAATCACTCTCTGTATCAATATGCCAAAATTCAAAAAAAAGTGAAAAAATACAAAAGTGCATCTATAATATATTACAAGTACATAAAATTTTATAACTTACAAATAGAGCATAAATGACATATATTGAACCTGGGTTTTTATACTTTATATTTGTGTATGTATACTTTTTTTATATAAGACATGAAAGAACAATGCTAGTAATCTAGACTTGGCTTTAGTGTCTGGTTTTCTTTTGTGAACTACATTTTCAATGTTTTGCTTATTTTTTTCTGAATACATAAAATTCTTTATAGTAGGTATTAGCCTTTTGTTGAATATTTGCATCACAATATTTTCTGTCTATAGCTTGCTTTTTACTCTCATTGTCTTTCAATAAGTAGAAATTCTTAACTGTAACAGTGTAATTGATCACTTATTGTTAGTGCTGTTTTTCTTATTTAGATAATCATTATCTACCCAAGATCATAAAAATAATCTGTTTTATTCCAAAGATTTTATTGTTTTACCTTTCAAATTTAGATCTTTAATTCCTGTCAAACTCACTTTTGTGTACTAAACAACCTTTGAGGAAGTTGTATGACATAAAAAAGGAACTTAGAACCTAAAGTCAGACAGATCTAAAGAATAATAATGTAAAAGTGCGTGCCCAAGAATACATAAAGCATTATTTCTTAGACACAATGATGACATAAATCTCATTTCAAGTGATGTAAATCTAACTGTATTGACATGAAAAAATGTTGGGTGAAAGGAGTGGGTTGTAGAACAAAGTGTTTACACAAATTGTATGCACACATATTTATAGATATATAAAGTCATAGAGCATTATCTTGTAAGGCAACAGTCCCCAACCTTTTTGGCACCAGGGACCAGTGGGAATCTAATGCCTGATGATCTGATCTGAGGTGAAGCTGAGGTGGTGTTGCTAGCTGTGGGGAGTGGCTGCAAATATAGATGAAGCTTTGCTCACCTCCTGCTGTCCAGCCCTGTTCCTAAGAGGCCATGGACCAGTACCAGTCTGAGGCCTGGGGGTTGGAGACCCCTGTGTAGGGTATTCAGCCATAGTTTAACAGCATATTTGTGAATTATGGAATTTCTGGTAATCTTGTTTCCTTTTTGAATTTTCTGTATTGTTTGAATTGTTTTCAATGAACATATTTTTTTTCAGTGAACATTTAAAATGAACATGAAAAATTATTTTTATTAAAATACAAACAAATACATAAAGGAAAAGAATTATCCAAAGATAACCACAATAACCTTTTGGATCTTTCCATTCAGTCTTTTTCCTTGGTATAGGTAGGTGGTGTCTGTTTCAATTTTTAATAAAAATTGTAATTCTTATTTAATTAGAGTTCTGAATCTGGTATAAGTCTGGCCCGAGGGAAAAAGAAGATTTAACATAGGAATTCTTTGTATCCATTAAATAGATTTATTTCTGTAATGAAATGTAATGATTCATGATAAAACATGTGGCTTTATCTCCATGCTGTTAAAAAAGAATGAACCAATATCTCCACATCTTTGCATGTTTTATTGGAGCCAGCTAGTTCAGCTGTACTTTGCCTTCTTGTCAGAAATATGACTGAATATACAATTCTTCAGCCTTCAGCAAATTTTCCTCTCATGACTCTGTATGTGATTCATTATCCCGTTATTTTTAGTGAATGGAAGAGTCGCAGACCAGCCTATTGTAAGTAATTGCATATGTTCGGTTTTATGTTTAGACGCCTGTAAGATTTTTTTCTTTGTCTTTCAAACATTTTGAAAGCTATGTCTATTCACTAGCATCTATAGGTATCTTTACCAATGGAGAATCATTAGCTTTATACTTGCTTTCCTCTCTCTCCTACTGCAAGATTTTTTTTTTGATTATGCCTTTTATTACTGATTTTGTTACATTTGTATGACATTTTATTTCTTATGTTGGATCCCTGTTCTCTAGTAGTAGAAGTCTCTGTGGTTTCCATGTCAAACAGTTACTTTCTAATATTTTGCACTAAGAATTATCTCTGAATTCTGGAAAATTTTGTAAGCTCTTCTTCAAATTAATGGCCTGTTTCCCTAAATTTTCTATTTTGCTCTTTACTGTTTCCAGTTGAATTTTTTAAATAAGGTGTTAGTTTTTTAAAATGTAATACACATTTTTTAAAAAAGGAAAAAAGAAAATGCAATAGATGTACATGGTTAAAACAATCAGTATATAAGAATATCCGTGAAAAGTCTTTTACCCTGATGATCAGTTTCCAGTTTCTTGTATATTTTCCGAAATGTTCCAAGCATAAACATGTATGCACTTTCATGGCTTTCTCTTTTTTACACAAATGGTAATATAGCACCTATACTTCATTGCATCTTGCTATTTTATTTAACGATATAACATAGGGCTCATACTACATAAACACATTTAGATCTACCTCATTCTTTGTTATAATTTTATTATTTTCAAAGGAATGGATGTATAAGACATACTGCTTCTTTCCATATCAATACATAGATTATTTTTAGTATTTTGCTGAGATAAATACTTCTGAAACTATACCTTTTGTTTACATGTGCAAATGTACTTAGAAGTGGAGTAATGATAGGGTAAAGGGGTCAAATATGTGGTGACAGAAAGAAATCTAACTATGGGAGGTGAACACAGTGTAAATAAATAAATAAATATATATATATATATATATATATATATATATATATATATATATATAAAATGCCTTTATATATATATATATAAATAATGCCTTTATATATATATATATATAATGCCTTACTATTAAAGTGTACAGCTGAAACATATTGAATTTCATTAAACAATGTCACCATAAAAAAATAAATATATAATATTTTTAAAAAATAAGTAGAATTCTTAGAAGAGGTATCGCCAAAGATTTGTGCATTTAAAATTATTTTGATATATATTTTGATATATATTTCCAATTTTTCCCTAAAAAGCAAAACAGTATACTTTGTTTTTTTCAATCTGATAGAGAAATGCCATCTCCTTTAATTTTCATATCCTTAAATATGAATGAAGTTCTGTATTTTTTTCACATGTTTAAGGGCCATTATCTTTTAATGAGAATTCCCAAATTATCAATAAAGAAAAATAGAAACATTACCACCAATAATAAAATTAAAAGTAATCAAATATTTATAATGTTTTAATCACTTCCAATTAAAATTTAAATTAAGATAAGTATTTTTTTCACCTTTGGTCATGACTTATCAATTAGGTAATAAAGGTGATGGCAACTCAGAAAGCTGCAGAAAAAAATAGCTCAGTTGAAATCTACCAAAAAGAGAAATCCCTACCTTTTATTTTTGTAGGTTGTAAATAATTAATAGAAATCAATTTTATCCAAAAAAAAGTATCTCAACTACAGGTTACATTTAAATAAGTAATGTAAAAATGTACAGGAAACTATAAGAAGGGAAGTGCATAAAGATTTGAGTCCTCTAAGAAGAAGCTAAAAGTTACGATTGCCATAAAAGCTACATAGTTCTGAGAAATACATGAAACTGATTATTTGAGAATGGTTATATGAGCTATTTATATGGGAAGAAAATTGTGTTTATATTTTATTGACAATTCTTCACAAAAATTTTATGGATATAAACAGGGCCTTTTATTTTAATACAGAAAATTAAACCTATCTTTAACCAAACAGCAGTGATTTTTCTCCATGTGAAGCTGTAAACCAGCAAATTTGTAGACCAAGTCCAACGATGAAAGGTCCTCTATGAGTCTCATTGATGACCCACCCTATTTTTATCAAGAGTGAGGAAAATAAAGGAATAGAATGGCAAAAGAGCTATATATAGTCTTTACAACCTTTTATCCATCCATCTATCCATACCTCTATCTGTCTATGGTTCTAAGCAGACTAGGTGGTGTGGGAAATGAAAATTGTAATAAGTTGTCATATCTGTTCTTAGAGAGCTTATTTGGGAAAGGAAAATGTGAGAGGAATAGTTATGTAATGTTAAGACAGAACCAAGATTACACCCGTATGCCTCATCACTTCTACCACAACCATCACTGTTACCACCTGAGTCCAAGCTGCCCCATCCATTGGTGCTTTTACTGGAGTAGCCTCTTCTACACCTCCCAGCTTCCACTTTGGTGTCCCTATAATCTCTTCTCCAGACAGCAACCAAAGTGATGTTTTACAAATATATTATAAAC
>CM053509.1:45369819-45539229 GCA_028627145.1 Eidolon dupreanum | reverse complement strand
CTAAGTTAGGGGCAGACACCCTCCCAGTGCCTCTGGAGCAACTCAAAAGTCTGAGCCACAATTGGCTTGCTAAATCATCCTAATACCTCTAGAGAATGAAGATGAAAAGAACCAGTGCCCAAATTCAGCAATAAAGAAACCAGTTAATAGCAGCCTGCCTCATGATATTAGTCCCCTGCATTTTCTAGAAAAGGAGATGAATAATTTTTTAAATGAATAAACATTTTATTACCAGGAAATGAAGGTACTTGATGTGAAGGTAGATGATACAGGAGATACCATTGTTCATGTGAAATAATAGTCTCTCCACAGTCTTAGTAATGTGTTCGATGGGTTGGATTCCTCTTCTCTCCCCTCAGTTCCAGCAGACGTCTGATCATGCCCTCTTCTCTTGTTCCGTGGTGGATGTCTTTGCTCAGCTGAATCAGAGCTTTGAGATAATTAAGAAACTGGAATGCCCTAACCCTGAAGCATTGTCTCACTTAATGAGAAGATTTGCAAAGGTAGGTTAAATGGAATGAATCCTTTCTTTGCTAGGACTGTGCCATGTTATTATCTGTCTGCACAGAACCTAAATAATGCTATCATTTTGTACTGTCTTCTCTGACACCACACCCCCAATTTAATTTCTAATTCTAGTGCTAATAGTTTCAGTGGTTTCAGGTTTGTCATCTGACTTTTTTCTGCACTTCCTGTTTCTTAAATATGTATTTATCCTAAAAAGTCTATGTGTTTTTCACATTAATAACTCATTCATTTGTCATTGAAGATACTACCATGGGTGGCCAAATTATTTCCGTTTTAAATGTAGTGTGTCAGAGCTGAAAATAAGCCTTGGCATTTCATATTCAAATTGCAAGTATTTTTTTTATCAGACACTGTAGTACAATAAAAAGTACATTGAACTTGGAGTCATGAAAACTGAATTCTGATTTTAAATCATCCACTAACAATAGTGTAAATCTAAGCAGTTCCTCCTGATTTTTATAAATTTAGTTTTCTTCCTTGACTGATTGATCATGATCAACCAGATTTCTGTTAAGACCTCTTCATTCTCATAGAGTCTAAAAAAGCTTGCAGAGAACTTTAGAGGAGATATAAGAAATAATATGCACAATGAAACAGAATAGAGTGCCCAGAAATCCACACCTATATAGTCAATTAATCTATGAAAGGGGAGGCAAGATAAATATACAGTGGGGTAAAGACCATTCGATAAATTGTATTGGAAAACTGGACAGAAAACATGCAAAAAAAATGAAACTAGACCACCTTCTACCATATACAAGAATAAACTTAAAATGAATTAAATATGTAAATGTAAGACTGAAAACCATAAAACTCTTAGAAGGAAACATAGGCAATAAACTCTTTGACATTGCTTTTAGTAATAATTTTTCTGATATATCAACCTGGGCAAGGGAAATAGATAAACAAATTAAAAAGATGTTGCACAGCAAAGGAAACCATCAACAAAACAAATGGGAGAATATAGTCACCAATGATATATCCAATAAGGGGTAAATATCCAAAATTTATAAAGAACTCATACAACTTAACACCAAAACAACAAACAATCCAATTAAAAAATGGGCAGAAGAGCTAAGTAGACATTTCTCCAAAGAGTACATACAGATGGCCAATAGACATATGAAAAAAATACTTAGTGTCACAAATAATCAGAGAAATGCAAATTAAATCCACAATGAGATAACATTGTGCTAAGTGAAATAAGTCAGAATGCCTATCATTAATAAATCAACAAATAAGTGTTGGCAAGGATGTGGAGAAAAGGGAACCTTCATGCACTGTCAATAGGATTGCAGATTGGTGTAACCACTATGGAAAACAGTATGGAAGTTCTTAAAAAATTAAAAATAGAGTTACTTTATGATCTAGCAATTCCACTTCTGAGTATTTATCTGAAGAAATCCAAAACACTAATTCAAAAAGATATGTGTACCTCTATGTTCACTGGAGCATTATTTACAATAGCCAAGATATGGAAGCAACCTAAGTGTCCATCAATAGATGATTGGAAAAAGAAGAAGTGGTACATATATACAATGGAATATTACTCAGCCATAAAAAAAGAATGAAATCTTACCATTTGTGACAACATGGAAGGACTTAGAGAGTGTAGTACTAAGTGAAATAAGTCAGAGAAAGACAAATACCATATGATTTCACTTATATGTGGAATCTAAAGAAGAAAATAAATGGATAAACAAAACAAACAAACTCATAGATACAGAGAACAAATTGATGGTTGCCAGATGAAAAGGGGTGTTGAGGGGCTGGGTGAAAAAGGTGAAGGAATTAAGAAGTACAAATTGGTAGTTACCAAATAGTAATGATGAAAGAAAGAGGTACAGCATAGGGACTATAGTCAATAATATTGTAATAACTATGTATAGTAGTGTCTGTCAGGTGGGTACTAGACTCATTGAGGAGATCACTTTGTAAATTATATAAATTTCTAACCACTATGCTGTACACATGAAACTAAACCAATATAAAATTTTAAAATGTCTTAAAAATAAATAATAGATTCAGTCTCTTCCCTTCAAATATTAAAAAACATAATCAAGATCACATGACATGAACTAATTGGAAGATGACATGAAGAGGGATGCATTTCAGTTCTCAAGTATTGTGGGATCTATACTAAGTTTAGTGGAATGAAAAATAATTAGCTAAAATAGACATGTTTCATGGGAAAATGGGGCTTATTCACCCTAAAAACAAGTTAAGTCAGAAAAGTATTTTAAGCCATGGGAATAGCAGGGATGAATGGAGAGGTAATGCTGAGCTTGACATGTGCAGAGCAGGGAGAGATAACATTCGTGAAAACATCTATTCTGGAGAAGCAGTGGGAAAGGTTGGGAGAACAAAGATGGGTCCAGATCTTGAAGAACTCTGTTTTCCAGGTTGAGAAGTTTAGACTTTTTCTTTTGAACAATTTAAAAAACACTGAACATTTGGAGATTTTTAAGCAGGGTGGTGATATGACAAATTGAGTAATGTTGAGGAATGACCAGCACAGTCCTATATCTGAGTGCCCTAAAAAGAAATCTGGCTTTATGAGCTGGATGATGGCAGAGGTCTCAGCTGTCCATTCAAGTACTCACTCTTCCCCTCGCTTCCACATTTTACTAGCCGCTTTGAGAGATTAGTCAAGAATAAGCATAATCTCTGACATAAGAAACTGATAATAGGAGGGCCAAACCTGTAAACTACTATGACATAGTCAAATGCTATAATCAGGGCATCTCAGCAAATGGACAGCTAGCTAGCTAGCTAGCTAGCTAGCAGGCAGATAGATAGATAGATAGATAGATAGATAGATAGATAGATAGATAGTTAGTTTGGTTTCTTCTAAGTCTTCTTTAATCTAGGCTTGCAGATGGCAGCCTTCTTACTGTGTCCTCACATGGTCTTTCCTCTGTGCACATGCACTCTTGATGTTTCTGTGTGTGTCCAAATTTCTTCTTATAGAGATACCAGTCAAATTGGAATAGGGCCCACACTAATGGCCTCATTTTAACTGAATAACCTCTTTAAAGGTCCTATCTTTAAATACCGTCATGTTCTGAGATACTGAGGATTAGGCTTTCAACATAAAAATTTTGAGAGGATACTATTCAGCCCATAAAAGACATATACATTTAACATGATACTGCTTTTAACAACAGACATGAACAAAAGGCTATATAACTTCATTTACTTTATCATAAAAGTTCTAAATTTGAGGTCCTTTATGAATGAGAAGGCTTGAGCCTGACACTGTCCTTAGCTCTGGCTCTTAAAAAGTTCAAATCTGGTTTACTGATAGATGGATTAGGAGACAGCATCTTTACTAGCTATGATAGGATAGTTTATGCTGAGGTTACAAGTAAACCAAGAAAATATATGATTTAACACAACAAAGATTTACTTCCTGTTCACACAACATCAGGTATGGGATATGGGGTGGGCGACCCTGTAGGGGAGCCTCTGTCAAAGATAAAGCCAGATACTAGTTAAAATTGTAAAAAAATAAAGTTTTTAATTAGTGATATACTATTACAATAGTAAGTAGTTCAGAGTGAACTGGACTCAACTTTAATTTGAACAGAGGTCACTGGGTATTTTAAAGGGAGAATGAGGGGATGTGGAGTGGGGAATGTGGGAGCTCAGTAGCATCAGGGAAATGAAAAATTCCAAAAAGCAAGGAGAGAGAGTTGGCTCATGTAAACCCATCTGGGTTTGCTCCCTGGTGCTTACTGAATTTAGGCTCCTACCTTTCTACAGAGGCTGAGAGACAGGGGCCCATCTTCAGGTGTTGTATGGAATAAGCAGTCAGTTCTTTTGGCAGCCTCAAGTGTTTGCAGGCTAGGAAGGCTAGGATCATCCTAGGGTTGTGCCTTTGAGCTGTTAAAAACTATGTTAGTGTTCATTGAAGTCTTTATAGGCCAAGGTTGAGGCCAGGTTGCAAATAGGGATCAGAGAGCTTGGCTAGAGTTTGGTCAAGGAAAGAAAGTTTGTCACCTGCCACCATTCTATAACTCAAGGGTTCTAGCCTGAGAGGTCCCAATGAAGAGAGGGCACAGGATTCATATAGGATGGATGGAACTACCATTGGAAAGTTAAGACCACACTGTACAGAGTCTTGAAGAACAGGCAAAGTGGCTAAACTTCTTTAGTAAAAAATGAGGAGCCGATGAAGACTCAGGCAGACAAACTGTCATCCTAAACTGTATTACATTATTTATCTGCCATGAAATATTTTGAATTCTAGTCTTTATATATGTCAATTAGAAAGAATAAAGCAACCTCCAACTTTTAAAGATGATAGCTAAAAATCATTTATTGGAATCATTCCTAGAGAGGACTTTCTTAGCAGCAGCTGATTTCAGTTTCTCAATATGGTGAAATCTACAGTCATTCTGCAGGAGAATTACTCTAAAAAATTCTCTAAGCCTTTTCTTGACTAGCAGCTGCATTTTGGGTGTCTGCCAAGAAAAGAATGAAATGAGGTCATTGGGGATAGTATTTAAAAAAGTATGTCACATACTATTCTTGGAACTGTAGGACTCGTAGTAGAGGTAGGATCATATGAGAGTTTAATAATTTCAGTTCATATATTTAGTAACATGCTATTATAATTGCACATGATATTAGAAAAGTAACTAGAATTCACCCTCAGAATAGTCAGGTAGCAGGTTATGTAAGGTGTAGACATGAAAGCACTGAGAGAGAGAAAGAAGAAAGCTGAACTTGGACTCAGGCCTTGAGCTCCAGCTCATCCTCCACCTCTTAGTAACCCTGACCTTCCTCCAGCTATAAAGCTAAACCTAGCCATATTGAGGCCACTGGGAATATAATCAAGTGGACTGAAGGGAAGTACAAAGGGGTGAGGTCATAAGTGGGATGTATTAGAATCACATGCAGGAAAATGCATTCTCTAAAGCAAAAAGAAAATAACTAGGTTCCATGTATCAGTGAAGAAATGTGAGTCTTATTGGCACAAAAATAATTTCAATTAAGTAAAACATTTTTAAGTAAAATGTGGGAACTCAAAACTACCCAATTATTATCACAAGGAAATAATGTAAGGACAATAAAAAACATTTTCTGGGAAAGTAGAAATTAGTAACTTTCATTGAGAAATAAATTCTATTTTATTGGAATATATTTTAAATCATAAAAATAAAAATGGCACTTCGTAGTTAATATAATTAGTTATTTTACAGTAACTTCAGACTATTAGAATTCCTTTTATTTCATCAGATGTGACCATCAGTCTTGAAAATCTTGTCCTTATATTGAAATATACTGAAATCATATTCTCTTTATGGGGCTTAACACTGATTTAAACCATCTGTTGGAGAAAATACATACTAATATTATATGTGGACATTTTAGAAAATTTAGCATTCTAAAATGGACCTTAAAGAGATGATTCATTCTTACTAAAGACTCAGGAAGTTACCAAATAAGTGCTTCAAATTTCATAGCAGTTGCATCCAGGAGCCGTGATGCGCAGTAAACCAGGGACATGGGTAGTGCACGTTCCTATGGCTGTACTGCTGCTCTTGACAAGTACGGGTAGTAAAATTCAGGGGACCCCAACCTTTTTGACACTAGGCCCAGTGCTCCATGAGAATCTAATGCCTGATCATCTGAAGTGGAGCTGAGGCAGTGATGCTAGTGCTGGGGAGTGGCTGCAAATACAAATGAAGCTTCGCTCCCTTGCCAACCACTCACCTCCTACTATGTGGCCTAGTTCCTAACAGACCACAGACTGGTACTGGTCCATGGCCTGGGGTTAAGGATCCCTGGTTTAATTTAAAAAGAGAAAGATGAAGTAACGATATCTTAAACCAACCAAGATTAATTGACTCCTGGCTATGACTCTGGCTGCTCGCCAGGTGCTGGAGATACTATGATGAATAAGGCACCTATATTCCTTATTCTCTGGGGATCTAGTCCTAATTTTTAAAAAATAATAATTCATTGAGCATCACTATGTACTAATCACTTTATATATATTATCTGACTTATTCTGCACAACAACCTCCATGATAGAGATGCTATTATTTCTCTAAATTTTCAAATGACAAACAAACTCAGGAGGTTTAAAACAAAGAACCTACCTAGAAATATTATGGGTGGAATGCTTTTAACCACTAAGCTATACTACTCGTGTTCTGGTATTTCAGAAATCAATTGGCAAGTTGGAGAGCAGAATCTCAGCATTTATTTTTACCCATTGGGCCAAACTTAGGTATTTATAGGGGTTTCTCTTTGTTGGATGTGTGAAAATACAGTTATAAAGCATTGAAGTGACATATCTAAAATCACTTACCAGACACCACAGTCTTCTTGTTCTTTCTGCATTGCTCTGATACTGTAATGCTCCATGCCTAAAATGCTGCAAAGATGGGTTTTGGAACAGGATTTTTATCTTACTGATTATAAGAGTAATCAACCTACTGGTAGCGTTGACAGGCTAATTTAGCCTATTCCTAGTAGCGTGGTATTAGCCCAAGAAACCATAATGACTCTGAGTAATTGATGGCCATCCCGCTCGAAAGCACCAAAAGCTGCATTTCAAATCAGAGCATATTGAGGCTGCAGGATACTTTAGTCATTCTGTCTGATCCTTTAAATATAGCAGAAGCCCTCAATTCATTGCCACAATCCTATTAGAATTTTATCTTATTTAAGGAGCTCTTGGCACTTTCTTTGCTGCATCCATTAAAGAACTGTTTATACCTCATGAGTCTCTCTTCATATAAACTGTGTTTTATTATAGAACATAATGCAGACAGCCCCTGCTAGGCTGTCCATTGCCTCTTTCTATGTATGCTGTCACCACTTCTCAACCCCAGCATTCTCCCAAAGATAAAGTCATGATCTAAGTTCACACACACACGTCCTATCTTCCAGGCCTTACTAGATATCCCTTGCATCAACAGGTTCTCTCTAA
Source organism: Eidolon dupreanum (assembly GCA_028627145.1). Lineage (NCBI taxonomy): Eukaryota > Metazoa > Chordata > Mammalia > Chiroptera > Pteropodidae > Eidolon > Eidolon dupreanum. Next base: position 45,531,755 of record CM053509.1, on the reverse strand, counting down.
AGAGTTATCTCTACCCTGTTTTTCATTAGTTAGGACGATAGTTCTTAAACTTCAGGTTGCATCAATATCACTGACAGGCTTTTTAAAACATAGGTTGCTGACTCTCTAATTTGGGATAAAATCAGAGAATTTTCATTTCCAACAAGTTGCTGGATGATGCTTATGTTGCTGCTGGAGACATGTCTACCTAAGGTAGACATGTCTTAAGTAACTACCTACTAGTATTAATTAAAGAACTAATGTCTGATAGTTACTTTGTTGAATAAATTAGAGTGAAATTGCAGTTGCTCCTATAGTGTACATGAGCGTGCATTCAGGGATACTTTGCATAGTAGTAAAGAAATAGATATTATTACAGCCAGCATACCCACATTTATGGGTACAAGGCCTTAAACCACTTTCTACCTGGCTGAGCACTTTACCCACAACCCAACCTGATTTGCTAACCACTGGCATTTGTAAGCTAGTGAGTGTGAGATCCTAGGCTCACTAGTTCTCTTAGCAGGAATTCAAAGGACTAAGGTCTTCCTATGAAATAGAGTCAAGTATTAAACCCTAGGGGAATACCTTGAGGATGATCAGAAATGGACGTCTGGATCCTCTGCCCAAATCTTGAACAAGTGATAATGTAGGAGTTGCAAAAAGCTCCTAATGTCAGGCTTGTTTGCTTTTTTTTTTTTTTTTTTTTTTTTGCAATTTAGTGAAATGATTTCTATAGCTTATACTGACATTAGAAACTATAAACTGAGAGTAGTGTTCATATGTATGGATTTGTATTCCTTAGGAAAGTCCCAAAGTAATTTTCAGCATTATGTCTAGAGTAAAATTTGAACAGCTGCATTTGAAAGATACTGAAGTCTGATTAGCCATCTGTTTTCCTAGATTTACTGGTCCACTGTTTGATAAAATTTTATACATTCTGTGGCTAATTTTCTATTTAAATTGACACACATTATCATTTTACTTTGTACTTCCACAAGTATTGATTTTCTTTCTGCATGTTATCCCTAATTTGAGATTTTCATTGTAATCTTAAATGTCTATAAAACAAGTTCATAGTCACATTTGGTGAATTCAGGTTTGTAGATTAAATATCTCCAACAGTTTAACTCCTTGGAGTGTGTCCCCAAGTTAATTTTAAGCCATAAAGAAAATCCAGGTGACTATATTAAACAAAAAATATTTTTGTCCTTATTTTTCTATGAAAAAAGATGGCATATATCTCCTGTTATTGTTGATTTCTCTCCTTTAAGAAAATCACATCTACATTTGGCTTATCATAATTCAAGCTATGTAAGTTAAAAGCAGTAGGATGTAAACTCATCAATACATTTTTAGTAATTAAAATAAAATGTAAAAAGTTTGTTTCCTTTGGTATAATTAATGAAAGTAAAGGGCATCCTTAGGCTCAAAAATAGTTATTAGATGGAGAAGGACAATGTGGAATTAGGATGAAAAGGACATAAAGGGAAAAGATTAGACAGTATTTTTTAGCAAATAATTCATCAATAGATAACATAGTAAATTGAAGGTAAAGGTATCAAGATACTACCATACAGCAAAAGCTGAAGTTTTATGTTTTAAAAGGTGGTCTTTGATATTAATCAGTAAGGCTCCTTATCACAGAAAATTACTGAAAATATTTATTGCTAAGTACATGAACAGGAATGCTCTGACCCCATTTATAATGAGGTATCTAGGAATGTTGAAGGAGACTTAGAAAATAACCAATAGAAATTAGAAACCATCAGAAATGATTCAAAACATAAAGTGTCATTTATTCAGAAAAAAAGGAGCATTAGTGGTCATTAGGTAATAAATATTCAAGCATAGAGGAGGTTGACACTATAGTTGATGCATCTTTGAAATGTTAGTAGAGTTAGAAATAAAGAATTTTGTGATGGAACATATTGCATTAAAATAGAATGAATCCATGTGGAATATCTTCCAAATATACTTAGAAATGTGATAAATTGTCATCTAAATATGATAGTTTAACTGAGATCCTTCTTTTGGCAAGGGTATAGATTTAATTATTGCGTATGAAAAGTTGAAGAAGACATGAAAATTTTGCCTGATTAGCAGTAACCTCTACCATGTGTATATAAAATTATGTTACTTATCTAAATACATTTGTCAATGTTTTTTCCCCCTAGACTATCAATAAAGTACTGCTTCAGTATGCTGCAATTGTATCAAGTGATTTCAGTTCACACTGTGATAAGGAAAATGTGGTGAGTAAAAATGTCTCTAGTTTCAAGTGTTTCTCAGTTGAGATCCACTTCTCCCAACTAATAAATAAGCAAGAGAAATTTTCTTTCTGTTTTCATACAGGATGATAGGAAGGAGAGATCTCAAGAAGTTGTTTGAAAACTTCTCTAGTAATCATGTACTGATTACAGTACAGAACTCGGAGGAGGGTTGAGAGCATCTCAATTCCAGGCAACTTGTGTTCCATGACGATAAGGAATAAGACATAAATAACTGAAGACCCACATTAGTATAAAATATTAGAGCTGAGCACTAGGGAGTTTAAAAGTTGTTTAGTGTTTACACCAACTAGTTTAGTTTCACACTAATACTAAAATAAGTATAATTTAGTCTTTCAGTTTTCAAATAAATTGAGAAGGATCGTTAATGTAAGAAGTGCTGACTTCTATTCTGAATTATTAATTCAAGCTTTTATTTTATTTTTATTTTTATTTTTTTTTGATAATTGAGAATGTTTATAAAAACCAAACCAGTGTTGAAACTTAATAAAAGGCATAAAGAGAAGCAAGATAAACTAAAGTGATCTGGAATATAATGTGTTATTTTATGGTGAAAGGTAAAATCTTTCTTATTCACTATACGTAATACTAGAGAAATATGTTGGTAAAATTATAAGAATTTTTTAAAAAACCACTGAAGAAAAGGTATTTAAAAAGGTATTTAAAAAGTCAGTACAATAGTTTTAAAAAGGAAAATCATTCCTTGCCCTCTCAAAAAAAATCAGTACTATCAGACAAGTTAAAAGTCTAAGGGAAGCTACTAGTCTGCTCCCTGAAACCTCATTGACTTCTTGCTGACAGCTCATTAAGATAAGTCAGTCCTAATGGTTCTTGAGAGTCCCAGAAGATTCTTTTCTCTTTTCAATTAATACTCTGCCCAGGAATTTTATTAAACTTACAGATATCTCAGCAGGTATCTCTAATTACCATTGATCATAAGTACTCTAATAGGCAAGAAAGAGTACTTATTTACTGAAAGCACATATTTCTAATCAAAGGATAATACATTTGAGAAGTAACATACTGAAAATCAAAACAGTGCCAGAAATTTTTAGAAAAAACTCTGATTTTATTAGGATAGCTAAATTGAAGATTTTGAAAGGTGGCTATAAATTACCAAGGCTAATTCTTGTCATTCAAAAAGGAAATTACCACTATAAGGCTCCTGCAGACTTCTACTTTGTATTAATGTTCTAGAGTATATTTTATTTTTAAAAAACAGAAAAAATCATAAAGCAGTATTTACTGTATTTTGTGTATATTTTGTGCTTTTCAAAATCAAATTTTTATGAATAATAATAAAACAACCTTGCAAATATTGTAGCATAGGAATGAACTTTTCCTTTCCTCAATGTTTTTCTCCCTAATTACTGATATCCTGACCAGTATTATAGTTTCATTCAAATGCCAAGTATATTTTAGCTTTTCCCTGAAAGAATATTAATTAGCTGTTTAGTTTATGCTTTCAGCTGAGACAAATTGAAGTTCTTTTTGTACATTTTTGTCTATACATAATTATTGTTACAGATTTATTTCAATATTAAGAATACTGAAACATTTTTTTCTTTTCTCAGTATATGTATGGCAATATAACCATTTCATCTGCAAATAGAGCTAGACACTTAAAGAGAAACATCTTTTAAGAGACAACATTTGTTTTCTCAGGTCAGAATTAAAGTCAACAGTTAAACAAAATATCTGTAGCAGAATAATTTTTTCTCTACTGTGACATTTTAAATTGGAAATGTGTCAGAAGTTTTTAATCCAGTTTCCTCACATTCCAGAATACAGCAAAGCAACATTATCTAAATCAGAATTACTTGATTTTGAGTCTTTTTAAAAAAATTTTTCAACTCAGAAACATAATGTCGTCATGTGGAAATGGCCATAGTCTGAACAAAACTGACTTTCATAGTCATTGTATGTTAAATTCCTAACTTTTTCCAGATTTAGATGAAATGAAATACATTATGATAGTTTTAGGGGGAAAAGCCAAAATATACAAATTAAAAGATTACAACTTGGCTTCAGACATAGGTTATTTCATCTAACTTAACTCATCAATAAATGATGCTCTGTGGGAGATTAATGTTCCCTTTACTGCAGGTGCTGGTTTTTGTTTGTTTTCCCATTACTATAGAGGTGTTTAAAGTAAAAGCTGTTTCATGATTAAGTTTAAGGTAGATTTGTGTAATACAGTTCTCAGTAGTGTTTCGATAAATATATTCAATAAACGTGCATTTTGAACATTTAAAGGTCAGAGAAAGCTTAGCTCAAGAGGAAAGTCTGATTTTTATCTCCTTCTGGATAAATGAATCTCTTTATTCTATGTAACCCTACCTGGGATCAGTAGCAATCCATACCAAGTGAGCCCAAGGGTCTGTGTTTATTTTGTTTCTTAGTAGCTCTTTTCCATCAGAAGTGATCATATTAAGAAGACTTAGAGGTTGAATTTTTATTTATAAAACTAGTGTTAGAGTACTGTTACATGTACCAAAAAAGATCAGCTTGAATGTTAATATCCAGTAATCATAGAAGACTCCACCCAGCTACCTTAGTCCCGACCCACAGGAAGCAAGAAGATAAAACATTTTACCCATGTAGTCATCTTGCTTCTCATTAAGAGTCATGGTCTTATTTTGACCTTAGTTTCCTCTCAGGTAGGATTGCCAGAATCCAAGCCAAATCTTCCCCCACTGCAAAAACCAAACAACAAAAATTTATTTCCTAGTGGAAAAAAGGCTGTTACCTCAGTTTGTTGACTTTGGGTCAAGATACTGAATCCCCTGAAAGTTTGGCCATGCATGTTATGGGAAAGGACTAAGCCTAGATCAGGTGTCTCTCAATCATGGCAGGGTATTTGTGAAACATGTGGTTCAGCTTACTGAACAGCATCTATGGGAGACAAATAGATATATGTCTTTAGAAACTAAAATAGTTAAGTGATTGTAATCAAGGAAACAATAGAAGTTTAAAAATTTTTCTACAAATCAAAGTTAGGATGTGGTCACTTTGAGTAGAAACTTTTCAAAGGTCAGTAATGCAGTTAAAGCAATAATAAAATCTTTCCACCGATGAGAGCTAACACCTCTCTAATGTCCTGTAAGTCTTTTGCATGCCCCTCTCTGATTCATTATTGGCTTATTTCCCAACAACTTGGAAAATATACCAATTTTTCTTTTCTGTTTTTCTTTCCATTTTTCTTTCTGATCTACTGGCTCTTTAGAATTTGATTTTCAGTATGCCACAAATATTAAATTATTCTAAAACTAGTCTGAATTTTTTTCCAATTATAAATTAATTTCTACTCTTCTAAGTTCACATCTAGCCTTATCACAAAGCTTTGCATCTTTATGCTATTATATTTCTGCCTCTTTAGAAACAATAAGTCAGGAAACATTTCGTAAGCAAGTATAAGACTCTGCGCAGTACTCTGTGAGGAAAAAAGCAGAAAAAGACACAGCAGTAGATACGGTGCATTTATGGTTAGCTAGTGAGACAGTGAAAAGCAACTCAAATGTAAAGTAAAATAAAATGTCGAGTGGCAAAAGGATACAATCTAGGAATGAGAAGGCTATAACCTGAATGATGGATATGATTCAAATAGGCAAAGAGACTATGTGAAGAAACCACCTGCTAAGCTAAGTCACAGCATCTGGAAAGTGCAGATGTTTTGGAGCAAACGAACTGCTGAGAGTTGAGAGTTAATCATAATGCAGATGGAGATGATAAGGAAACATGCTTTGGAGCCAAATAATGAAGGGCCTTCAACATGTGGACTTTATCTGTAGCCAAAGAGAATGCATTTAAGGTGTTTTTAAATTTTTTTCTTGGATTTTTAAAATTCAGTGGTGTATTGGTTTTTTAAAAAGTAAAATAACAAAAAATTTTAATCTGCTTTTCTTATAATAAATCTTTATAAACAGAATTTGGTTAATTTCTAAGTATAAAATGTCATGTTCAGAGTAAAAGAAACTTTAGTAGTAAGTCTTCAATGGTTTATTGTCTGAGTATGTTACTAAATGTAATTCTTCAAAGTGGTCATTATATTTTCCATCCTTCATTCTTAACTCTTAAAGGCATATTAAAGTAGCAGAATTTATTTGCCAAATATAATAGGACATCGGTGATAATTGTATACCATTACATTTAAGGTAAAGTCATTCCATAATTGAATGTTTGAAGGTTTCTCACACTTCTTTTTCTTGTTTCCTCTATTTAAAGCCCTGTATATTGATGAACAATATTCAACAATTGAGGGTCCAGTTGGAAAAAATGTTTGAATCCATGGGAGGGAAAGAGGTGGGTATGTTTTTATGCCTGCATTTGCCAAATACCTACTTAGAGATCATTAGCAGCGTATCTCTTTGCTATAGAAAGTTTCATAATCAAGTTTTACATGGTTTAGCTAAAGGAGAGGATAGGACAATTGTTTAAAACCCCATTAACAACTAAAGTTAATTATTATTTCCACAACAGAATACTTCAGTAAATACATTAGCAATGTGAATGGGAGGAGGAAGATGATCAAGAGCCTTTTGTAGTGTATATATAATAATAATTATATATATATGTGTGTATATATATGTATATATATATATATATATATACATATATATACACACACAGAATTAAATATATATATGCTAATGATCCGTAAAGTTCCAAAAGTTGCAGATTTTTAACTGTATTGTGCAATGTCAACTTGATATCAGTGTTTGCTCTGAAATGTATTTTGTGACACTGGTGGTTTTTGTATACGTGGTTTATTTTTCACATCAAAAAATCTGTCAAAAATGTGTCATGTGCTGTGTCTGTAATGTGTCGTGTCTTTGTCTAACATCTTGACTTGCAATTCCACAAGCAGAAGAAGGAAGGAGAAAGATTCTTTTATGAGGTTTGTGATAGTAAGCATCTTATCTTTTACCTGGCTGATTTCCCCCCTAACCCTAAAGACCATTGCACTTCCTACTTATTCTCATTTGCTTATTTAGATCAGGCAGACAGTGACATACTAGCTGTGCACCTGCCTCCTCCTACTGTCACAAACAAACAGCATCTGGGGAACTGAGGACTGGAGATGGTGTCGAGAAGGAAGGCATGAGATGGCATTTTCCCACCACCACCCCCTCCATAAAGCAATCCCAAGGGTGGCTAGAATATGGGATATTTCTGTTTAAGATTTTATTTACATTGTTTCTTATTGTGGTAAGTGTGTGAGATATATTTAAAACTAGGTTGGATTTCAAAGCAAAGACCCTTTTATTTCAAAATGTACGAGGCCAAAAATGCTTCTTTTAAGATTGGGCCTCTTTACATACGAGGGTGACCCCAAGAAGACATTTATACATTTTTCCTCCAATGTCTTTTTCATCATCCTCTGGCCACTTAGTCTTTTAAAAAATAAATTGCAATTTATTTATTTATTTATAATTTAAAAATGAACTTGCTATTTAACATCCTACAGATGAGAAGGACTAGGATATACGTGTGAAGATGCAACACTTCAAAAACAAACTTTTATGAACTGTGTTGCCACCGCAGTCTCATTTTCATTTGAACAAAATAAAGCTCCATTCCCCAAAGTGTGTTATTGATTTTGCATAGTTCGAGAGCATCAATCTTAGTTTTATAATGTTTTTGCTGAACTAGGTGAGCACAAGCATTTGGAGATCATAATTGGAGATTTCCTTTGATGTTTTATATTTGAATTTTAAGTCCACTTATTGTTTTGAAAAGTAGTGGAGAAATTACTGATTTCTTGTGAGAAATTCTGTCTCTTTTTTTTTGAATTTTAAAGATCACAAATCACTTATGGATGAAGTTATATTTAAAATGCCATATTTCCAGAAATCTCTCCTAATGCTACCACTATTTTATTGCTCTTTGTGGTTGAACTCTAATGTGAGTGGTATGTTACTAAGCTATGTATTAAATAGACAAATCATACTTGTACTTAAACTGCATGGGCCAAACTACCCGCCTACCAAAGTTGTGGGGTGACTTGTTCACCAATCAAAAATGGTTTCCTTATTTCAGATAAAACCTCCAGCTTGAACTGTGCAGGTCTCTATTGTAAATTTAGTTGCAAATCTATGGCTACATCTCAGAACTCATTTTACTAGAGAAAAAAATGAACATAGAAGTACTAAGCTTTGGTACCTTCTCCCTTTAAAACTCTTGCAGTGTCAATTGCTAAACTTCTCACACATAATTTAAAGGGGAAACTAAGTGAATGTCTAACAGTGTAATTTATTAGAGGGACAGCATGGACTCTAGATCCTTTCTTTTCTAAATTCAAGTATTTTTCATCCCTCCTTCCCTCTCTTTATCCTCTTCTGTGTTCTCCTGTCTCCCCTTCTGTGCAGTTTCTTTCCTCTCATTCTTTTCCATTTTCATCTCTTCTCATCTGCTGCTAAGAAAAAAACTTTAGCCAAGCCCAGCTGGTATTGCACAGGTTGATGAAATGACAGGAGGAAGCAAGACCTGAAGTTAGGTCTGACTGTAGCATAATATGCAGCCTCCTGGACAGAAATAAGCTTTATTATTAATACAGAATTGTATCAGAGTTGCTGGTTGCTACATGTAGTTAGCCTCCTTTAGGCACCGGAATCTCAATAAAAGGCAGAGCCCTTCCAATTCAGTTATCTATAAATGGCAAGTTCTTAATAGGTTTCTTAACTCAGGGCTTTTATAAAGGTGAGAAGGATTTTTTTGAGAATGACAGAATTCACCCTTTGATCTGAAAAGTAAATATGGCATTTATACGGGTTTATTCAGTGGTCTGTAAAGGTAATACAATGTGTACTAGTACCAGCCCCTAGTTTTTCCTCACAGCAGAATTGGTCGTAAAACCTTGGCTGGTATCACTAAGGGAAACTTTCCGACCTAGATCTTATCCTTCCTTTCGGAGCTAATTTCTTATTTTGTCCCCTACTATCTGTTAGGATGTGCACTCCTTGCTACAGAAATCTAATTAGCAAATGATTGCTTGCACACTTGCTCAAAATAGTTTTTAATGCCATGTGTTCATTAGTTGGCTTCTAACAGTGTCGCTTGCCTCTAATACTACCTGCAAACTGCTGGCCGCTTGTAGGCCTCGTTGCATGATGCTGCAGCTCTCAGCCGCTGTAACGCAACCCTGGTTGGGACAGCAGCTTTTTCTTGACAGGATCAGTCTCTTTTCCCTCTGGAAACAGAAAAAGTGTTTAAAACCTTTTTTTTGGTGGAAAAACTCACTCTCTGTGTGGAGACCAAGATGGAAACCTTATAGTGGTGGTGTTGAAAATGGCTCCCAAAGTAGTCACATTAATAACTGCATGCATAGTATCCTGTGAGCTATATAAGCACATTCTATTCCAATGTCCAATTTAGATTTAAAAAAGAAGAAAAAACACTAAATATCTTCCCCTATAAAGTGATTTTCCAACATGCTTCCCTACATACAAATTAAGAGCATATTTTGGTTTAACAATGCTCTAATTACTCTAGAGAATTAAAAAGAAAAAAGAAAAAGGAAAAGTCACACAAACCCTGAAGCAAAAGTAACCTTTAGGAATGAGGCCCAGAGTCTATTTTTTAAAAAGCATTTCAAGTGATTTTTTAATGTGCATATAGTTTTGGGAATCACTATTCTAAAACAGAGAAAATAGCCAACCCATGGTATAGACTGACTTGAGGTAAAAGTTACATTATTTATACTACAGTGCCCATACTGTATTACCCATGCCTTTATAATACATTGACAACAAAAGAATTATCAGCATGCCAGGTAATAATTTTCATTCATTGGTGAATGATTGTTATTATCCTGTAAAAACTCAAATAGCTCGCAAGTAAAACATATATTTTGGTTTATATTATTTTAATAGCTTAATTATTTCATGAATATAACTTCAGTACATATCAATTGCAAATAAATACCTAATCTGTATTCACTTTGTCATAAACACATATTGCTATAGCCTATGGGAAGAACTTGGCTGCATTTCCTCCATCTGCAATATAATTTGTACAAGTACATGAAAAGGAAAATCGTATAATCCAAAATTTAATTTCTTTTCAGGAAGCCATAATTTGTTACGAAACTACAGAACTTGTAAAGTGGTAATTGACTTACAAGTATTATAACTGTGCTGCGTAAGCAGAAGGTGCTTTACTCATTCAAAATATTATGCTTATATAATGGTCTTGAATGGTAGGATCCAAAATTATCCTTAGTCCTACTCACCTGTTGACAGCACTTCAAATTCTAGAAGTTAGCCATAATTGAGACATTTAAGGGAAAGAGAGAGTTTTGTTTGCTGCACTAGATTCTCTCTTTCTGCTGACCACGAAGCAGACCAATTAGGTATAACAATAATGTTATTTTTACTGATATGTCTCAAAAAGGGTTGAATCTCTTTGTGATTCATCTCATTGTGGTAGCCTTTCCTGAAAAGGGCCAAAGAATCTGGAACATACCCTAAAAATGTGTGTATTTTAATGAGGAATTTACCTATTCTTTGGTTTCAGAGTTGTATATCAATATAGCTTTTTATTTTTTAATGATGAATTTGTTGTGTCAGTTAGAAACTGCATCTGACTGTCTAAAAGCATATACATGTAGCTGGTTAAAATCCATTGTAAACTCTTTTAGCCATATGAACTCAGTCTTCAGCTAAGCAATCCTTGACCAGAGAGGACAGAAGTTAACTTCTGTCATATTTTACTTAACACTATCTTCTCAACATTATATTTGCTGGGCAACAGGGTATTGAAGAAGATCATCACTTTAAAAGAAATAATACTCCATGCCAGTAGTTCTTGTACTTTAGCATCCATCAGGACTACCTGGAGAGCTTATTAAAACACACATTACATAATTCCATCCCCAGAGTATTTGATTCAGTAGGTCTAGGGTGGGGCCTGATTTGCATTTGTAACAAATTTTCAGTGATGCTGATGCTACTAGTGAGGGGACCACATTTTTAGAATTACTCCTCTTGCTTTTAGAACAGCAACCAGGTAATTAGGAAATGGCTCAGAATACTCCTTTGTCTGATCCGTGCACCACTCCTAGCTGACCTAGTTAATGTGTTTTGAATCTTGAGAACACATGGGATTCAGTGTGTTTAAATGGACCTTGAGGCAACATGCAATAGCACAGGCAAATATTTATATTAAAGACTACAACCTCAAAATATAGGTGGGCGATTTGCAGTAATATATAAATACCCTACAATTTTTTTAACATCTGGACTTATGCTTACATTTTATATATAATCTTATTTTAAAAGGTGATATAGTTGTAAAGAGGCTAAGCTTTATGTTCAAGTTTCTGATCTGCTCACCTTTTATCTTCATCATAAATAGAAATATATTTTAATAGTACATTAATGAGAATCCACTGTTTTTCTTTTTCCAGCAATTACGAAATAAAATTAGAAAAGTATGTCTTAGATGTTACTAGATAATAAAATAGACAATTTTAACTAGTTATATTATGTCCTCCCTTTAATCCTAAAATGTTTCCTAAAGCAATTCGCAAAGTTTTTTCTTTTTAATTGAATTGTCTGTTGTTATCTGCTTATATTTACTGTATCTGTAGGGGACTGGAGTAAAGAAATAAAAAAGATTTAAAAACAAATGCCTTTGTCCTCAAGGAGCTTACAAGGAGTCAGACCTTGTAAAACAGCAATTAGAGCAGAGATCCCATTTAGCACCCATTGAATGAGATATTTAGAAGCCAAATGCTCCCTTTCCTGCCTGGACTGTTTTAAGGATCTTTTTTCCCAAAGGTTGGCTGTCTCATGAAAAACAGAGGTTAGAGCACACTGAACATAAAGAAAGAATTTACTCTTTCATTAGGTCATACAACACATTTATTTGCTGAGCACCTATTATGAGCTATAAATTTTACTAGGCACCAGAAGTACAATAATTACTAGAGGAAAACCCTACCCTTAAAGAATTCTAAGTTTATTAGGGGAGTCAGATCAATTAAAAGGTAAGGTTTGTGGGAGGGAAACCCCCTAAAACTTTCTAAACTTGGAAATATACTTCAAATGAAAGTTGCAGTTGTATCTTATCCCACAATTCAAAGAATAAACTCAAACCCTTAGCCTCTTATTGTATAAATAAAGCTCAAAGGTGAGATGTCATTTGGCTGAATGACAGTTGTTTTTAGTTTCATGGCAGCAAATAACAAGGAGGACTGAATGAAGTGCTGAGCTTTTATTACAGCAGCATGCAGATATTGCCTGTTTTCTTTCTGCTCCTAACCATCACTGCAATTAGAGTTAACAAATTGGACCTAATAGAAAATTAAGAGAATAATGAGGTCCAGAGGGCAAATTGCATTGACATGGTTTAATAAATATGATTAAGACTCTAACACTACTACCACATAAAGTTCAGCTAACTGCTAAACTTGTGAAATTAAGAAGAGGTGCTACGTAGGTGGCTGAGAGGTTTCTGGGTGGGTGATCCATGTCAAAATGAAATACAGACCCAGGCAGGTGCTGCTTATTAACCTCAATCTCTAGAGTATTCCAGAAAGATCAAGGGTCACTCTTGTTCTGCCAAGTCTCTTTTTAACCTAACCTCTCTCTGAATCTTAAGAAAACTTGAGAGAGAATACAAGTGACAGCCAGAAGGGAGAGAAATACAGTTTTGCTTTAACTGCCATTTTCTGTACTAGACTTATTTGGTGGTGTTGTGATCCCTCCTTTGATTGTTTATGCCTGCCTTTTAACAAACTGTAAGTTAATGCAGAAACTGGTAAAACTTACTCCTTTAACCCAACCAATCCTTCCTCTTCCTCTACTTGGCAGAGCGGAACATATATTCTGTGTTTCATTTTTTCTACTCCTGACTTATCCCCACTCTGTCAAATTTCAGTTAACCAATAACTGAAGCTAATAAGCCCAAACTTCCTTTCCAGTCAAGTTATTATACATGTTTGTTTTTAATGACTATTTTTGGAAGAACATTTCTTAATATAGCTTTTTATAGTGCTGCCTTTCAATCCTTATGTAGCCCTAAAACATGTCATGTGGCATGACACGTTATCTAGACCTTGTTTTCCCCCACTTGTAAGAAAGGAATTTGAACTGTGATTTCTGAAGTTCCTTTTAGTTCTAAAATCCTGTGGTTATAAGGAGAATAACCTTGTTAGCAATCCATCGAGTAGAGGAATAGTGTATGTATCATAGGTGAGAAGGAAAAAAATGTCTATGAGAAAAGAAATTCATGTCACTCACCTGAGGCTTAAAGTTAAAATATTTTTAAAGTTCCACAAAATAGAAAAATTAATAATTTGTCATATATTCACTAACATGAAACTACACTGAATAAATTATAAAAGATAAGGCAATTTTTTTCCTTCAGTTGTCTAGGCTGAAGCACTTAACTTTACATATCTCAAAGACATTTGGTTGACACAATGACAGGTGGATTTACTGCATACTGTCTTTAATCAGGATGAGAGACAGCTACTAGTGTTCTTCAACATTCTGATGCCAAGAAGTTAGAAACATGAATTTATAGAGCTGATACTTCTACTACCACAGTTCGTTCAAATCCAAATGGCATAAGGAAAATAACATAGTCTGTCTCTGAAAATTACCTTGTATGTTCTTGGGAGGGTTTCTCCTCAAAGGATAAAAGAAAAGAAAAAACAGGACAGCTTTGGTGGTAGAGCCGGGGCATGTTTGCAGTTGAGAGGACCATGTATTTTATTTCTGGCAGTGTAGCACATGATCCATGCTGAAAAGCATAGCTCTACAAAGTGATTTACATTTCAAGCAAAGTAACTTCCAGCTGGATTCGCTAGGGAAATTTCCCTGATTTCTCAAATGTACATTTTTAAAAAGTTAAGCCAGGCATTTTAAGATGAATAAATTCTCAGTCAAATAGAAAATTTGGAGAGAAGTGATCTTTTTAAAATAAATAGCAAGAGCTCAGGTAAGATTATAAGAAATTGTTTGAAGTACTTCCCTGCTTGAAAGCCACTACGGGGGTCAACAGGTGACATGATCAGATTTGGGCTTTTAAAAAACAACTCTAGGAAGAGGATAATGCAATAGAAGAAGGAAAACAGGAGTAGGTGCACAACTTGGAGATGATTATAATACAATCTGGATGAGTAAAATTCTGCATCAGAAAATGAAGAGGATAGGACAGATGGAGAAAGCATTTCAGAGATACTATCAATCATATTTGTTATCTAAGTGAATGTGGAAGGAGGAGACAAGAGGAGTCAAAGGTGACTTTCACAATACTGCCTTAAACAATTGTATGCTATCAATCAAATCAGAGACAAGAAGAAGAGAAATAAGTTAAGGATGGGAAGGTAATAAGCTCACTCTGATGTGTTGAGGTCATCAAAGTAGAAAAGGCAGTAGGCATATGGGAATATAGACCTGATACTTAGACATTCTTTCAAAGTTGTAGATAAGAGATTCGGGGGTCATTAGTATAGAGGTGGTAGATGGTACCACATAGGTAAGTGTGATTGCTCAAGAAAAGGATATAGAGGGAAAAGAAAAGGACTGGGAAGGCAAAATTGAAGGATATCAGTATTTAAGGGTAAACAGAGGAAGAAGAGTCAAGAAAAGAGACAAATCATGGGCAGAAAAATGGAAGTGCTAGAAGATAGTCTCTAAGAAGTAAAAAATAAAGAGTTTGAGAAATAAACAGTAGTATGAATGCAGGCTGAGCAGGGTAAATGAAGTCACTGCATTTCTTAATTAGGAGTTCATAGGTAACCTATATGCGAACATTTCAGTGGAGTGTCTAGAGCAGAAGCCACACTATAGAGACTTAATGAATATTTAAGAGATAAGGGTGTGGAGGCAACAAGTTTTACACTTATGTTTTGTATAATTTGAAGAGTAGAAAAGATAATAGCTAGATGTCAATGAGAAAGTAATTCTAAATAAGTTGAGGTTTTTCTTTTATCATTTGTTATATTTTTTGTTTTAACATAGATGTTATTTGAGCACATTTATAGAATGAGATAACAAAAATAATGATGGAGGGATGAAAGATAGGGATATTTGCTGAAATAAAATCCAAAAGAAGGAACAAATAGCTCAAGTTGAACAACATTTTTTCTTGGAAATGAGGCTTGCTCTCTCATAGTGGTGCAGTTAGCATTTATTAAAGGATTTTCTGCAAAAATCTTGAGAAGGATGTGCCACCTACCAGACTAATGATCAAATTTTTGACCTTGAGGAGATGAGGGTCAAGGAGTGAACATCCTTCTTCATCTGTACTTTAGATGGACAAATAATGGGACTCTGATGAGCTGTACGTGAGGAGAGGCAGCCGAGGAGCCTGTGGAAAAGAGAAAGGAAATGAGATAATAATGAACTCTGTGGAAAGGGAATAAAACTCACACTAAAGATCCTTAACTTCTTTCATGCAAAGTCTTTATTTTTTCAAGAGTTTGTGTGAAAAGAGTTTAAATGCCACTTTCCCAGCTACTAGTATATCTCTAGCAAGACCTTGATGGTTGGTTTAACATTTGCTGTTGTAGAGGCTAAAATAACATGTACTCCTTTTAGGACCCTTAGGGGACTTTGTGCTGAAAACAAAGATGCTTTCTGGGTATAGTGACCATATTTTTACAACCAAATATTAGGATGCAATTTGACATGGTCTGGCAATGAGACAGATATTTGAAATCAGGATTAAATTGGTAATTCCAGAATATATAGTTTCTAAGGAATGAAAGATGTCAAATGCAGAAGTATTAGTAGTCAATGCAAATAAAGTGTCATTCCAAGGAGAAAGAGCATTCTGGATATCAGGATTTTCTTTAAGGAAATTCGTTCCCGCTTCTTTCTGCCCTTACCACTTCCCTTGATATTTGGTAAATGCCTAGACATGGAAAGGGCACTGAACAAGATGCCTGGATAGAAAGCTACCATGGAAGTTCTACCATGGAAGATATAGATTTATAAGAGAACAACTGGAAGAGAATGTTGTGTAGACAATAATAGTAAAAAGCATAGTTAGTGCAGAAGCTGAAAGTCCTTACTGCCTGGGACGAGTAACATTTGGGAGAAGCCTTGCACAAGGAGGTGATAAGTGAATTGCCTTTTAAAGAAAAAGTAGAAGTGAGCTCTAAGGAAAAAGAATTTAAAAGATACCTTGCCTACTAGCTATCTCTTCCAGACAGGTCATTTACATTACCCCAGCTCCATGGGGTAAAATATCTCAATGGTATAAAAATTCAGATGCTACTTATGTATGACTAAGATTTATTCTGATATTAGAATCATACTTTACTAGCCTAGATTTTGGAATTCCCAAACCTTTCAGAGTGTGGATAAAATCTGTTTTGAAAGCCTTACTATGAATTCAGAATTTGATTCAGTATTCTCAAATTTTCATTGAGTATATTCCTCTTTACATGGAGCCATTTATTTTTTTCTTTTTTTGTCAACCAACTAACTTGTTCATATACACATGCTATTTCAGTTTCTAAATTAGAATATATTTATTAATGTGACTTTTGAAAGCTCAAATTTCTTCTTGTCCTTTTTTGGCTTTTAATAACTCAATAATACAACAAAAAATGCAAGTTAATTCTGATGTTTGATATCATGTGAATTATAGAACTAGGCTAAGATTTAAACCTTTGTGGAAAAAAATTAGGTAGCTTTTCACCTTTTCAAAGTAGCCAATGGTTTGTAATAATGCTTTTCGTAATTTAGGCAATAAACTCTCAAAGCCCAAATTATTACTTTTTTACAAACTTTATGGAGTTTGTAGGAGTAAGAAAAACTTCCTCAATTGTTATATAAAGAAATGCAGAAAAACTCAACAACTGGTAAAATTCCTGCCTAAAGAAATGTTTTCATAATTAGAAGATTATGAGATTTATGCCCATTATTATTGTAAAAATCTGCAATTTGAATATTGGCCTCAAAATTATTATTCCTATTTTAATGTTTTAATGATATGATTTGGATCAGATAAATATCAAATGCTTAACTGAAACTAAACATTTTCTTTTTTTTTCTTTTGATCTGGTTGTAAGCATTCTGTCTTCATCTAATTAGAAACTCATGCTTCTATCAGGAAATGAAAACTGTCAACCAATATTTAAATTGCTATAGTTTAACAGTTTCAGATTTTCAAGTAACATCCAATTATTCGATAAGAAATCTTCATTCAAAAAATACCTAAGGTGAACTAAAACAATTTGTGGGAAAATAACATAATTTTATCCAACTGACATATCTAATCATTTTCATATGAGTTTAAGGTCATCATCTTAATAGAAGAACAAACTACCTCAATGTGTGCATCAAACTAGTATAAAAACAAAATAAAGATTTTAAATAAACAACCCCATTTCCTGAAGAGAACTCTACTGTCTGAGCCATTTCCTTGGTGGTGGCAGATGTGTGGATGAGGAACTACCACCTACCACTCTATATGTTTTGCCAAGGTGGAAGGAGGCTGAAGAAAACTATATGGGAGGGTTTCTCTTTCATTCCCTAGTCCCCCAATACTTTTATCCAAGTGAAATCAGGTTAAAATTGGTCTTCAGACAATATCAGTAAAATATTAAAAAATCATTCAGCTTGCATTGTTGCCTATGATTGGGGTGGACAAGCTACATATGTTTTCTTGGATAAAGGTTGGGAGTTATGGTTTATTAGGCTAATTGTGCTTAAATATATATAAGTTTGAGGTCTTTTTAAATAGGTACTATCTCATCATCTTTCTAAATCACTGCCTTGCTACTTGTTGTAGCTGAATGGAACTCTCAGAAAGTAGGAAACTCAAGGACATTCTAATTTTCCAACTCCTAGAGAAGTCTATATGGTGGCCTGTGTATCTGTAGGTGAGAACGGTGAGCCTATATGATGATGGAGACAGAAAAAAGGTATAGAGTCCATAATGGCTCTGATAGAGGGGCAGAAACTAATCCTGAGATCACCTGGCTTTGAGTCAAAACTGACATAAAAGATTGGTTCAGTATAACCAATAAAGTATCAGAGGCCAAATGCAATTTTTAAATTTCTATTCCAATGTTTTCAGTCACATCAATACAACTTAAAGCTACCCGGCAGCTGAGGCATATAAATAATACTTCTCCCTAGCAGTTTCTTAGTAATAGAAAATGCTCTTGGAGGATTACAGTATCCATGTATACTACTTTTTGGTCCTGGGCTGATTCCCAGGGATTTAAAATGCTATTGAGTCCTATATGTATTTGGTGTCCTTCTTAGGTTCCATTGCTTATATTAAGTCCTCCTTTAATTGATTTTACTTACAAGAGTTGTCTTTAGCCCATTCTCTTCTTTTTCAATAGTAGACTAGCTTGTGCAAGGTACCAATAGTAGGAAATAATTTCTGAAGACTCAAAGTAAGATTGGCTTAATTTCAGAGGATATTCTAGATTTCCATTACATGGATTTCTATGAGCTTAATACAATACTATTATGCCATTCTATTTTAACAACTCATTCACAAAAACATAATTAACAAATGGTAGATTTTTCTAAATTGTCAAGTTTGTGTTGATCTTTAATTACATAAATATTCTGCAAAGTTAATGGATTGATGTGTTTGTGTTTATAGTATAACTTATTTTGTAATATTAATGAACACTTTTCAGAACTGATAAAAAGTTGTCTTTTAAAGTTTGTGCTGTAGGAACAAGCATAAAGAAAGTTATCTTGATTTAATTATTTTTTTCTTTTGCCCCCAAATATGCTCAGTAGCTTAGTTACAAACTACACATACTTGAACATTTAAAGAGAAATGTTAAATAAGTGAAATGTGAAAGTTTGAATCTTGAACTCTTGAGTTGCAACTCAACATCCAAGAAGCGAAGTCAGGGCCTGTCACTTCCAGAGACACGTGGGCACACTTGGACACTTTGTTTATCCTATTCCATTTATTTCTATACTTGGGAAAACATGAAAACACCTTCAATTAAGATACAATGCAATACTCAAATTAATTTTTTATCTTTTTTTCATTTTTAATGGGCTTATTTACAGAGATATTAAAGAAGAAAGTATATTATAAAGCAACACATAGATTCAACTAACATGTTGTTAGTTTTTCTAAGTTATGAAGTTATCATGTCCTGAAGGTTATGTTGTTATGCCTTGCATCCCATCGCTGTAATTAACCAAGGCTTTGCTATCTAGCTCTTTTTTGTATGCATGCTATGCATTTCGATCAATTTTTCCATATATAAAAGCTTTTCTGGTTTATTTAGAATTTCCTAAATTTTGCATTTGATCTCAAAGATAAAAAAGGAAAGGAAATAAAAAAGTATACATGGGTTTTATTTTTTAACATTACCTTATAATAAGCAAAATGCATGCAAGAGAAAGGCGTGTTTTCTCAGTACTCCAAAATAATACTGTTAATGGTCTCTCTGCAGCTAGATCCTGAAGCTAGTACTATTCTAAAAGAACTTCAAGTTAAACTCAATGGTGTTCTGGATGAGCTTAGTGTCACTTACGGTGAAAGGTAAGTTATTATCCAAATACTTTCTATTTCAGTTAATAGTAATAGTTTCTTCAATGCTGTTTCTCTGACTGGCTAAATCCATTTAACTTTGAGACTTAATCTAAGCATCATCTCCTCTTGCAAGTTTCCATGCCTTGCAATCTCATAGTGATGTCTTGCTATGCGCTCCCCAGAACTCTGTGTCATTTATTCGGGCAGCACTTACAACATTGTGCTTTAAATTCTGGTTTACTTGTCTGTTTCCCTCACTTGACATATGCCTCTTAGGGACAGAATCCATATCTCATTTCTGTTTGTAGTTCTAGTGTTTAGAACTTGGCAATTGGCTGTTGAAAAAACAGAGGGAGGAAGAAAGGGAGAAAACCTTTACATATGTAAGAAGTACGAGTTGCATTCATGCCATATATGTCAATGCGGTTGTAGTTCCAAATAACTGAACTCCAACCCTATAACTGAATTAAATCAGTATTATGGGTTTTATAAAGGGCTTAGCATTCTTAATGTAGTTACTCGATGAGAAACTACTGTCACATTCATATATTCTTTTCTTTTAAAAATTAACTTTGCTTGTCATGGTGTTGGGCTAAAGAGAGAGAAATTCATCCCATATAAATTTCATTTTGGTCCTATAGGAAAAAGCCATCATTTCATCACTAATTTTAAAATCAAAAGGAAAGCAAACACATCTTTGAAGAGGTTCATTAATTTCATACAGAATTTGGTTTAATATTAGCTCAATAAATGTTGACTTACTATTTTAAACTATGTGTTCAGTTATTAAATAAAACTAAAAATTACTCTTATTATGAGGGCTAGTTAGCTCTGTGAACTCCACTCATCACTTATTATTGGGTTTTGGAAAGATACATCTTAATAAACATTTGTGGATTAGTTATGCCATTTTTAAACCAGAGACACTAAAAAGAAAAAGACACCAAAAGCATCATATTTTTTATCTTAAATATAAGAGTGAGGCAAAGTAAAGAAAAATCCTATACTTGGCCTCCTTTTCAGTATCTGAGGTGTATTCATTGTCTTTGTGGAGCCACCTTCACAGTTCAGGTGCTGAGTGAGATGTAGCCTTGCTGCACTGAGCTTGGGGTGGTCATTCTGCCTTCTGTTTTGTGTTGTTAGCTGACCTGGATGATCCTGCTTACTTGCTTACATGTTAATTTGAAGATTTTATTTACCTAAAGTTGGAGAGACAGACATTGTTCCAGACATTTAGGGGCTCATTAGCACTGGCTTGGGTAACATTTAGCGATGGGCCTTCAGTCAGCTATTTTAGGCTTACCTCTCCTTATACTAACTGCGAATTAATATAGGGTTAGCAGAAAGACTGTTGTCTTCAATCAGGAAGGCAAAAATAGAGATTGTTGAGAAAAGCCAGGGAGAGAAAAAAGGAGCCAGGAATAACAGCTAGGGGTGTTTGCAACTTTATGGGAAATAAGATAACTAAACTGAATGGAAACTAAAATATAAACTAAAAAGTATTACTCAAATTACTTTCTGTAATATATCCAAATCATATTTATGAATAATACTTTTTGTTCTGTGTTTTGTTTTATGGAAGAAATGATCAGGTTATAAAGGTCAAAATACAAATTATGATTTGAAAATGTTAGAGCAAACTTTAGTTAGGAAATAAGGAGTGGTATCCTTAGGATGGCACTCGAAGTACTTCATTCTTTTTTAACCTGGATTTATAAATATACCTCTTAATAAACATTTATGGTTTAGTTATGCCACTTTTAAATCAGAGGCACTAAAAAGAAAAGACACTGAAACCATCATATATTTTTAGCCAGTAGCTATTTCTTCATTAGTTTTTAAATACAGGAAAGAATTTAATATTTTGTTTAACTAGGGTTAGAATTATTAGAATAAATAACCCACATGTCATGCTTTCCTTATAAAAAGAATAATTCTTATGACCTTGTTGCCATGGTTTTATTTTCGACACTACTAACTAGGTCTATATCACACACACACAGGGTGGGTGGGAAGTTCGTGGTGATCAGTGTGATCATGCTGTGAAGTCAAACTGGATAATTTTAGTCTGAATCTACCCTTCTTAGAGTCTAAATTAGCAGTCTAGAGCTTTAAAATTAACTGCATAATTAGTTGCCCAAACTCCATTTCATCTGTGTTATTAAAACCCACAATTAAATAATTCCATCTGTAGCTAGTGAGATGATTTTGTAGTAAAGCCAGGGCAAGGCCAAACCACACAACTGAAGCCTGGATCCCTGGGTTCCTGACATGGTCACAGAGCACCCACATGGGAACTGAGACTAAGTGATATCAACTCAGTACTATCGTAAAAATGTTCTTAAAATTTTCAAAATTTGTGTCACTTAGATTTCTGCTTACACACATATTTTTTAGTTTTTTGTTTTGTTTTTATTTACTACATTTCTTTTAATAATACATTTGGTACCAACAGCTGGCTAAATTGAGTAAACAAAAAATTCGGGAACACCATAGGAATTCTTAAAATGTTTGGTTTCTTGGGTGTTCACAGAGTCTGTCATTAAATGGTAATAATTCAAACTGATTAATAAAAGACTTTTTCAAACAAAAAAATGCTAGAAAAATATTTTTCAGGTGAATTTACCAAAAAATTATAGAGACAAAAGATTTTTAGATGAAATGCAGGTGTTGTTCACCCTGGACTAATGCCAAAATAGAATGCCAGTATATCATACACTGATAATCCTTCTTCCATATGTCTGATCCCACACACACAGCTGGCTTCTGGTGAGAGTATACCATATGAGTCTGTTGTAGAAACCAGTGTGCACAATTTTGTAATATGAATATCATGCCTTCTGTTTGGTCTGTCCTCCACCCCAATACATTGATTTGAGAATCAGTGAAAAAGAAAGTAGCTACTTCAAAGGTGATTATTATCTACACTCAGCAGAATCACTGATGACCCAGTGGTAAATCAACTAGTTCAAAATTTCCAGCATTATTTACCTTCCTTTTCTATTGCCCCAAATATCTACCACATCTACCCTCACTAAACAAACACATTGCCACCACTACCAACCGCCCCTTTCTTACCTTCTCCATCAACCCCATCAAACTTCTTCACAGCTGCTACCTGACAAAAATTCAAAGGCAGGTCCAGCCAGGTAAAGGCCAAATGGTCATACGTTAGGATTCCTTTGGAGCTGAGAATGAAAGATGTTCCATTGCATTAGATAAATATGCAGAGGACCAAGAAGTGAACCACATCCATAAGGGCAAACTGCAATCCAAGGATCACAGGACTAAATACAGATGCCAAGTCCAGAGGGACAAGAAGGTCATCAACAGTAAAGAAAGTTAAGAAGTGATGGAAACAGGTCAGCATGATGGTATAAGTAGAATCAAGCCTTGCTTAATATGCTCAAAATTATAAACTTACAAAAAAGAGCCAGGAGCAAGAAAAATAAGTTAAAATCATTAAAATCTATTGAAGATTTCGTGTATTAGGTAACCAAAAAAACTAGAAAAATGAAATATTAGACAATAGGCTAATTAAAACATTTTTATAATATAGATTCTAAAATAAAAGGTCTTATATGTGCTACAAAAACAAAAAAATTATTGTTTTGTTTATTGATATATCTTCAGCACCTAGTAACTGAGATTGGTGGTATTTATTAATTATTTATAGAATGCATGTATACATTTGTAAATATTTATATTCTTTCTATTTAATAATGGAAGCATTATATAGTAAAAATTCCTAAAATTCTAGACAAGATTTGAGGAATTGGTGCATTTGGATATTTCTCAACTAATATGAAGTCTATAATCTTTGTGGAGGGAGAAGAGTGGGGCTGATTTGATTGCAATACTAAAATGAACTCTTTCCTCCTAATCATTACTATTCTACTTCAATTATCCTCATATTTTTTTTTTGCGTGCCTGCACATGTGTTATAATTACTCCTGTTGCTGGGAATATGAAAGTAACAGAAAATATAGAGGAATGGTGGTGATGCTAAGTCTCCACTATTTAAATCTCATTTGCTGCTACTTTGGTAAAACCCACCAAAAATGGTGAACAGATATAAAAACTGGCAAAAAAATAATGCTAAGTATTACTCTTCATAGACTATTTAAATCCTTAGAGTGTGATGAGGCAATAGGATTAGGTCAAACAAAGAGAGTCCATTGATACATTCAATCATATTTCTTGAACAGCTTCTTTGTACTACATGGATATATAGCACTGAAAAAAAGTTCCCTGCCCTCATGGAACTTACATTCTGGTTGGAACAACAGGCAGTGAATAAATAAATGAAAACTATGTAATGTATCAAATAATAGTGCAATTAAAAAAAAAACTATGAGGAAATGGAGAATGATAGAAACGTCATTTCACATTAAGTGTTCAAGAAGATTTCTCTAAGAGCATGATATATGTCATATGCCTGAAAAAAGCAAGAGACTAAGAGACCCATGAGATATTCCATGGGGGTAGGAACATAGTAGTAGCCATGAGATAAGAGTATCCTTGGAGATTTCTAAGAACACCAGGAAGGCTACTGTGGCCAAGAGAAGAGTCTCAAAAAAATGAGATCATGGAAGTTTCCAGGGTCAGATTATGTTCGGCTTTATTTAAGTCCATAAAATACATTCTAGGTTTTGTTCTAAGTGAATCTGGAAGCAATTGAAAATTTTTCAGCAAGAGAAGAGCATGATTTGGTTTCTATTTTAACAGGATATCTGTAGAGGGTTGAACAGAGAGACAATTTAGGAAATTATTAGACAAGTTCAGATGAAAGATAATGGTAGGTTGGTGTAAGTAGCTTTGTGGAAGTAATAGTAGATTCTCAGATTTAGGATAATTCATGAGGATTTGTGATGAATTAGATGTTAGATATAAGAGAAACTTAGACTTCTAAGTGGAAAGGTTACATAGGCAGGTTAATAAAACAGTCTGGAGTTCACATTAGATGGCATGTCTGCAGATGTATATTTGGGAATAACTACTATACTGATGGCATGGAAGTCATGAGACTAGACATGATTGCCAAGAAGGTGATTTTTGATAGAAAAAATGGAGTGGTCCAAGGATCGAGCCTAGAAAATTACAATATAGGGTTGCCAGATAATATATAGAATATGCCCAATTAAATGTGAATTTCAGATAAACAATAGATAAAATTTTAGTATGACTGTGTCTCAAATTTTGCACAAGGTATACTTATACTAAAAAATATTCACTATTTGAAATTCAAATTATCTGGGAATCCTGGATTTTTATTTGCTAAGTCTGGCAACCCTACTCCAATTGTTAGAGGTCAAGTAATTGAGAAGGCGCAGCCAGAGGATTTAGAGGAAAGCCAAGAGGGTGTGGAGTCTCGGAAGCCAATTGAAGAAGGTTTACCCAGATGCCATGTATCTTTCAGAACAGTTATTTTTCCAAACGGTTCTCAGAAGAACATCTCAGCTATTACTGTGAGAGGTGGGGGCTGAATGAACCCCTACTCAAATCAGTTCAGCCTGAAGAGCATTACTTTTATCTGCTTTGCATATATAGGTTTCAGGTAAGCTTCATTGCGACAAATCTCTTTCAGCTGAACACTGCGTTTGAAAACTAATGAGCAAGGAAATTCACACCATTTGAAACAGGTCTTTCTCCTCCAGGTTGTATTAAAAAGACAAGCGCAAAGGAAGGCATAGATGCTTGCTTTTATTCCAGTATTATTTTGTTCCTTATTTTTAGTTTCCAGCTTATCATTGAAGAGTGTATAAAACAGATGGGTTTTGAACTAAATCAAATGAGAACAAATGGAAATACTGCATCTAATAAGAACAGTGCAGCAATGGATGCAGAGATTGTATTAAGACCTCTCATGGACTTCTTGGACAAAACGTAAGTTTTGACTTTTGACTCATATCTTAAGGGAAAAAAATGTTTTCCTCTATGTAAGACAGCTTTAAAAAGGCTTCTACAGAAATATATTAATTCATTATAAAGCAAAACACTTTCAGTCTATTACTAGATAGCAAAAAAAGCAGGAGTGACTGCAGGAAAGGAAAAATGGAGAGGAAATAAATATTGGTAACCAAGGAGGCTGCTGTTCTGAGGAGGGAGAGATTTAGGATTTCATGCTCCTCAGATAACACATTGTTTTGCAACCCGCTGGACATAAAAAAGACTGAGTTGAGTCCAGAATAGCTGATTTCATGTCAGAAACCTGCTGAGGAAGAGAATAGAGCAAATATGGGTAGAATTTATTCAGCTCAGAGGCAAGTAGATTGCTGCTCAACTCAACCTTCAATAGCTCTTTGAGTGCCCTTCTCTACCAAACCTTATTGTAGGCACTAACTAGACAGAGACGGACGAGGGATGCAGAGTCTCTGACTCCATGGAGATTACAGTCTAGTTGAGGGGAGTGGCTGGGAACAAAGGCCTTTATGACCAACTAAGACAGTGTTCTTAACCAAAACTTGCTTTTTTTTTTTTAAATGTTCCTGCTAAGTTACTATTCTTAGAAGTTCTAATTTCATAAGCTTGTAGTAGGATCAAGAGCACCTATGTTTTAAAATGTGTCCATAATTGGGAACCATTGATCTAAAGCAACCAGCAACATGATTTTTTAGACAGTGATGTTTAAAACCGAAACTGAAGATAGAAGAGAAAGCAAAAAATAATTTTGAATGCCTACCAAGGGACCAGTGTTATACCTGGTAGTTTACCTTTGTTACCTCCTTTAATATTGTTGTGGCAAATCAATTAATACCAAAGGGACCAAAGTGAATAAGTAGGATGCGATACCTTTCTTTAAAGATAAAGAAAAGAAAGAAAAAATAGGGAAAACCTCTTCTCCATATTTATGACTTCTATTTTAATTCTACTTCCCTTTATGTATAATCTTACTGCATAAGTAAGACTAATGTTCTTATCACTTTAATTTCAATATTTGAGAGACAAGTCTTATTTTCTTTATGAGGAAATATCTAGAACATAGGTGAGTAGGTAATTAGATAGCTAGTAGGAGGTAGGCAGGCAAGTGAGTATAGAAGAAAAGTAACAGAAAGAAGAGAGGAAGGGAGGGAAGAAAGGGAAGAAGAGAGAAAAGACAGCGAAAGACTTCATTTTTTTTAGTTTCTTAATGTAGACTTTTATCACCTAATTTCTTATACTGTCCCTTGAAATTTTTATCTTATTATATGGCTCTTTCTGTGGACAACACAGGATTGAATCACATGAACATAACCACCATTTTGTTATAAATGTGATGGTGAATGGAGATCAGGACAAAGCAATCCTGATTCTCTTAAAACTTCTACTGGAATGCCTTCTGTTTTTAAAATTTGAACTACCGATGTGGAACTATGTCGTTTATCATGAGTAAAACTATGTATTTTTGTCTATACTGTAACCAAATGTTGTGGAACATACAATAAATTTTTAGTTATCCCGATATTGTCAACTACTAGCTAAGGGACCTTGAATTCATTTCACCATCTATAAAGTGGGGCTGATACATAAAGCAGGTGGACCCTTATTCTCAGTGTTTTTAGATTCTTACTTTACTCAGTTTTAATTATTAAAATTATACCTTATTACATCATCATATATCTTTTCTTCTAATTCTTAGTAGAAAAAGATAACGTATAAATATAGAAAAAAAACATCTATCAGCTTTAAAAATTTGTGAGATTTAAAATTTTTGGAAAACATTATATGAGGCAAGAAGAGTTACAGAAATTTTCAGAGCTATTTTAGAATGTGTAACCATAAGGACACTTGTTTAGGTGGGATTTTTCAAAAGTCATATTAATTCTGTTCTCCAGGAGCCAACAGGTTAGAAAGAAAAAAATAAGAAAGCTACACAAATAAAACCCAATAAGGTATAAAGTAATAGTCTATCAGTACAAATTCCATTTGGATTGGGTCTTAAATGTGGACAGGGTTTGAATGTATAGAAATGAGGGAAGGGCATTCCAGGGGGAGGGAGAAAAGCTGGAAAAGTTTTCATGAAATTCTGATCGACTATATGATAGAAAGTCTCTATGGCCTGATAGTATCATGGCATTTGAAAATTTTCTGGACAATTGGTTCTGTGGTCAGTGACTCTAGGTAGCTCAGGTTCTGAAATAAGTGCTTTTTATCTTACATTAACAAGTTGATTAACTGTGACTAAATTAAGGATGCAGTTGTTAGATGCCTGTTTTTTGTTTTTTGTTTTTTCTTCAGTTATTTTAAATGAACAATAGAGGGCTTGAAGTTTTCAAAGTGGCTTTAAGAAAAACCGTTTAGAAATCATGTTACATTATAAACGTGTAGGCTCTGTTTGTCTTTATGCAGCTTCTTTAAGTGAAACATCTTATTTGTTTGTTTCATTTTCTCCACCAGAACCTCACCACTCTATAAAATGAGCTGTAAACTCTACTCCCAGGTGGCAGAAATGCCGTGTGGAGTTGAAAACATGTCAATGATTTTACACCTATTTATTCAGTTCCAGTCTAAGCAGGGTTAGTTAGCATGTCAAGTACATAAGCTGACCGTAAAAACAAGATCGATTCTTAAACTCAGACCTTTTGAAAATGAAAATTACACATCTGCTACAAAATTGGCAGATTTGTTGTGTCTCACAACATCCTAGTAATTTCTCCGAGTTCAGATTCTGTTGTTCTGCCGTGACACATCTGCTGGCTTCTGCTGTGTCCAGATAATGGCCACTAGCAGGCTAGACATGCAACCCCCAAACAATGGCCTCTAAACCAGTGGGGCTACGTACAGAGTTCCGTGGATATGCCTCAGGGGTCCCAATTCTTCTCTTCATCCAGAGGAGGTCGTTTTCATGTGTTTTATGTGTATTGGGTGTCCACATACAGTAGTGTTAGGAAACATATTTCTATGTGAAATTATATTTTGGAAGTCTCTCCCTTTGCCACTCACATGCCATATAACTTTTATTATTAATAAGTTAGTTATTTAAATGTTAATATTATATATTTAAATATTTAAAACAGTCAATTCTGATTCTGTCAGAACCAGAACTCAGTGTATAATTTCTGAGTCCAAAAGTATGCACAGTACTTAGCAGCACTATAGGGAGTCAATGAGGCTACATATATATATATATGAATGACACCTTTAGTCCACTGTGAAACAGGTTAATTAACTCTTATTAAAGGAATCTCAAGGAGTTCACATCATATTATGGTACTTTAAGTAAATATGTATGCAGCACTGTGTCTTTATATACTTCTGAACTTTCATACACAAACACCTTTATCAAGGACAGTGTGGGGCTTTGGATGACATACTGGATTCAGAGGAAGAGAGCCTGACTTTGAATTGCAGCCATCACTTACTAGTTTCACTTCCTTGAACAAGTTCCCTAACTTCTCTGAGCCTGTTTTTGACTTCTAAAGTGGATATAGTAATAAATGAGAAATATCTGCAGAAGAGGTTTCTGAACTAAGGTGTTATATAATTGCCAGATGATGTCATCATCATTATCACCCCATGAGAAGAATCTGTAGAGATACCTTAAACCTATTAAACTTTGTAAATTTGGAATCTAAAAAAAAAAAAAAAAAACTGAACTCAGAAACAAAATGATTCTAATGTTTGCCTGAGGTTGGGAGCAAGGATAGGGGAAGGGGACAATTGGTGAAGGCAGTCAAAAGGTACAAACTTCCAATTATAAGATAAATAAGTCCTGAGGATATAATGTACAGAATAGTGACTATAGTTAATAATACTGTATTGTATATTTGAACATAGCTAAGAGAATAGATCTTAAAAGTTCTCATCACAAGAAAAAAATTACAACTATGTGAGATGATGAATGTTAACTTATTTTGGTAATTATTTCACTTTACACACATATAATCATTATGTTGTACACTTTAAGTTTACACAATGTTATATGTCCATTATAGCTCAGTAAAACTGGGAAATAAAGTCGGTAAATATTGGCTCTTGAGTGAAGTCACATGCATTTTTGACATCTTTATTATGTTGGTTCAGGGCCAGGTAGTAATATAAATGTGTTTCCTTGGTGTTTGGCCTACACCATGAATATTGGGCACAGGATAAATACAAGCCGGGAATGCAGGTGAAAATCACGTACATTGAAGTCTTGATGTCAGTTTAGGAAAGCAATTGTAGGAAAGAAATACTCTAAATTCATTTTCTACCACGGAGATAATTTTCTAATGTAAAGTATAATAAAATAGATTTTTGATATGTATTTTTTTCACTAAATGAAGTTTAGCATTTGAAAATTATAAAGGCCTATTCAGGCATTTGAATCTCAGTATTGACAAAAATGTGAATTTCTGTTCATTAAAATAAGTTGATACCTTGATATGTTTTAGAAGTGATTATATGTGCTATTTCAGATTAAGCCTCTCAGCAAAAATCTGTGAGAAAACAGTTCTGAAACGAGTTTTGAAAGAGCTGTGGAAGCTAGTTCTTAACAAAATAGAAAAGCAAATTGTTCTCCCTCCTCTGACAGACCAAACAGTAAGTATTTAAAGTTCGATTATACTTTCAATAACCAATCTAATTGTTTTTTTGTTTAAGTGAACAGTTTTGATCCAGATGAAATATTAATTGAATCTATTTGGGGAAAAAAATGTTTGGTATACAGTATTTTTAAAATGATTCAAATAACATTCTCTTATACAACTCAATTTTAAATAGTGGCAATAGCAGTCAAATTTTATCTCTTGGAATAAATGTATCTAAATTCAATTTATAAGGTTATATAGTCTGTACACATAATTTTTAAATTTAATTTTACTGTGAACCTCCAGAGAAATAGTTTTAGGATAGAACATCCCCACTGTGTTTCTCTCTAAAATCTTAACAGTTTAAGAAGATAAATCCAGCAGTGCCATATAGAATATTTTTTATCTTTACATTTTACTTTTATTTATTACCTTCCTTTGTAGATATTAATAGAGGAGACAGCTTTTAGTGGCTTTGAAGCACATGATTGTATCATATACAGTGAAATAAAAAAACAAAAAGATCAATTGGCAGCAAAGTTAGATAGACAGTGGGCAAATGGATACACAGTCCAGGTATCTCAGTTCCCATATCCTGAACGAAACAAAGAAAAAAAAATAATCCTAGCAAGCACCTATCATGAAGTAATTTTTTTTCTGTGTGGAAGATGAGTTGGTGCAAATAATGAGTAATTATAAACTACACTAAAATACATACTGATGCCATTAATCATGCACACTTGGGCCATAGTTATCCAATGAAATTATTCAGAAAATGTTTTCTTGTAAAGTGTTCCACGATGCAAAGATACATATGTTTTTCTTGATTTACTGCCAGTCAGTGGGTGATAAAATATAAATTACTTTGAGTTTTGCTTCATGCCATTAATGTGTGGTATAATCATCGATAGCCCACATATGAAGGTAGCCAAGTCACATATATAAACACACACACCTTATTCTGCTACAATACACAATGTATTTCTGTAATACCAGTCAGCAACCAATAGGAGAATGATGTCAGTGTAATCTGGAAATTGGGTTGTTTATATGAAAATTTTCCTAGGTGAGAGGCTCTGGAATGGAAAAGCTATGAACTTAGAAAAAGAGAGTAGTCAGCTTGGCTACAACACAGGCAGGAGCCCTTTCATTCCTACCTTTTAAAAAAAATTAAAAGGCAGGGGAGGGCCCACTTGCCCATAGACCTTCTATCCAGAAAGGTACACCTTGCATGGTTCTCACACATGGCAGGCTGTCCTTCCCCTGTGCTCAGAGCTTCACTTGTGTGAGTATTGTCTCAGCCCATAATTGTACTTGATTATTCTGTTGTTTGTTTATTTTTGTTTATTTTTTTTTGCATTTTTAATATTCCTTGAGGAAGTCACTAGCCTCACTGAGCAAAATGCAAGCTGTCTAAGTTGTCTCTCAAAGTAGCATTTATTGTTTTTGACAATTATTTGATAATAACATTATATAAGCTTTGACTACGTTGCCCACTGCTATTTTCCCCATGAGCCCTACTATTTCTAGAGTACAGTTTTGTAGAATATGAGGTTTTTAAGAATACATACATTGTGTTATAGCAGAAATACTATATATGACATTTCAATTTTGATGTAAGTTTCTTCCCTAGGCAAGTTTATCGTCACCTCAATTTTCTCTAGCATTGAGATCCCCAACTATGAAGCTATTTTATATATTCATTCAGTACCTGTTCTTTAAGCTTCTGCTATGTACTAGGCACTGTGCTGGGTGCAGGGACAAAATATGAGCAAAATTAGATGTGATTGCTATTCTCATTAACTTTGTAGTCTTTAATTCCCTAATGAATATACAGGCTCCACTAAAAAATGGAGAATGTTACTCCAAAATGGCTGATTTTATTTACTGTGAAAATAGTCTAGGCTACTAATGAAATTAGCCAAATTTAGTACTTCTCCTGTCACATTTACCAACAGGCATACCTCTAGTTTTTCATTCCAGTAGTGCTTTGGATAGTTTATTTTGGTGTTTTTCACTCTCCCTATAGGTTTTCAGGAAAAGGTTCCAGCTGAGGGTGGAGTTGAGATGAGGGCATGAGATTATACAGAACTTCAGGAGGAACAGCTCTACCTTCGTCAGCTCTGTATCTTGAAATTTTGTATACATTGATTTTGGGAAGAAATGGAATAAGGGAGTTGCCTCTAATGAAAATGAATTAATAAAACTTAAAGATCACAGATTTAATCTATATGCCAAATTAAGCTGACTACATTAGCAGCAACCCATTTAGTAACTTCAACTTAAAACTTTCAGAAGTGGGCTGCCCATAAGGACCGTTATATTGGCAGAATTTGCTGACTAGATACCTTTGACCCAATCTGTAAAATAGACCAATTAAAGGCATCTGGCATAAAAGTCATAGATATAATAAGGAAATAAAACAAATTCTCTATTGTCCACATTTCTACTATGATTATTACTAAAGATCTTAAAACCGAGTCTTCTCTGCTTTTTTTTTTTTTTATGTGTATCTCTAGGGACCCCAGATGATTTTCATTGCTGCTAAAGATCTTGGACAGTTATCCAAACTAAAGGTAATAATAAAAAAAATTACCGGTTGTCTGTGAAAAGTTTCGAGGTAACTACAGCTCTGCAAGAAATCATTCTCCCACCAGAAATGATATCTAACACGGCAGGACAAAGAAGATGTGTGTTCGTGATCTCATAGTCCGCTTTAAGGATGAATCAGGTCAAAATATGTGGATGGAATTTTGCTTCTTTATTCATTCTGCTATATTTCTGATATTTTCCATTTGGTAGGGCAACTGGGAATTTTTGACTTTATGTCGTAGCATTAGGCATTACTGCTTCTGGAGTAAATTAGAGAATATATCTTCTTTCACGTACTAAATTGACTTTGTATGAATAATGGCAAAATGGAACACTTCATAGAAATCCAGTAAAATCTAGAGAAGTCTTATAGGCAAAAAACTCAAATGAGAAAATGAAACTCATTAAAGCAGACATTAAATTTGTCAACATGTTCAACCCCATTATAAAAGAGAATTTGCTGACTAAATAACCTGCCCTTTATTATTGCTTGAGATTCACAAGACTGCAATTGTGCAGGGCATCTCAGTTTCTGTTCCACTAGGATAGAAACTTGACTGGTTAAAATACATATGTGCTTCTGTGACTGGCTTATTTCACTTGTCATAATATCCTCCGGGTCCACCCATGTTGTCACATTATGGCAGGATTTCCTCCCTTTTAAAGGCCAAATAGTATTCCATTGTATATATACCACATTTTCTTCATCCATTCATGTATCTATGCACCACATATAGGCCAACATTGTGCCTATGTCGAAATACATGTTGTTTTGTTTGATTTCTACCTATTAGAATATAGTGTAGCATGGGGGTAGGTTACAGACACAGACCACCTTGATTCCAGTTCTACCTCAGCTGCTGCCAACTCTGTGACACTAGCCAAAGCATTTAACCTTTTTAATCTTCAGATCTGACATCCGTAAAATTTAGAAAATGTTAATATTTGGTTTATAGGATTGTTGTGAGGATAAATGAGATAATGCATACATTATCTTTGCATGAGAACTGCAAAGAATTGCCACCTCCCACTCACAGGAGTTATCATGCCTTCTTCCCCAGCTGGCAGCTCGAAGTTAGGTAGCACTGGGATTGTTCTGTTTGTACAACACAGGGGGAGGATAATTCATTTGACTGTGTGTAATTACTTTCCGAGATAAAATAGGTGCCCTATAACTTCAGAATCTTATTTTATCACCTACATTACTCCCCTTTTACAGGAAAAAAAATGCCAATAATCCATGTAGAAGACATAACCATTACCTAAAATTGTTTCTTACAGATATTCAGTGATGTTGATAGTTCAAAGGGAAAGTAGAAGACAGATATTGCCAAACTACTGTTTTGTATCTCGGATCTCTATCTCTTTATTTATCCCTCTATTACCCCCCTGGGATTTCTAGTTTCTAGTTTGAAAAAATGGATTTATGCAGTGTTAAAGTTTCTTATGTGAAACCATGAAGGAAAAACATCATAGCATCTCATTACAAAAGAAATGGACCTGACCATGCTTCTAGCATCTGTGCAGTATTAGGAAACATATTCCATCTCCACTTCAGTTTCCTGAATGGATTGTTATATCAGCTAGAAATATTTCAGTTTAAGATGATGAAAAGCCATACTAACATAAGCAAGGAGGGAATTTATTGCTACATGAAACTATAGAGTCCTTGGGTAACTCTGGTTTTCATCACTGCTTGATTAGGAACTCAAACGATGTTATGAAACCCAGTCACTCACTATCTCTCAGTTCTGCTCTCTCCTTCTCTGATGTATTGCTGTAACAGACCTTCTTTCCTGCTTGTAAAATGGTTGTCTCTGCTTTATATATAACATCTTTGAACTTGAAATCCTGTTAGAGAACAATATTCACCTTGATGCAAAGAATTCCAGCAAAGTCCACTGGCACATCATCACCTCTGATGGAGTGTTATCACCATTCCCAAGCCAACCACTGTGGCCTGGGGAGTGACATATGCAACTTGGCTTAACTCACAAACCCACCCCTGAGCTGGGGATACAGTCAGCCTTGTTGAAATCTTATAAACTCTGTGTGGGATAGAGACTGGCTCTCCACAGGGCACATGCATGCTAGGTGGGAAAAATTAGAGTCTACAGAAAACATAACAGTTTATGTTCCTTTGCAGGCCCAAATTTCTTCAAGTCAACAAATTATCTTTTGATTGTAGTAAACTAAAAACAAATTATGAATAAAATGTCCAACTTATGAATAAAAAGATTATTTCACCAATACTGAAATAATCTGCAGGACTAAAAACAGAATCTTATTATCCATAGGTGATGGAAAATAACTTAGTTCTGTATCATATTTTTCTATTACTGACCTTTGATTTTTTTAAATTATTACGTTATTAGTCCATTTAATTATTGTTTGAATTACAGAAGAGTAAGGCTTCAACAATCATATGCAAAAACTTAAAAATCTAGCCATAATAATGAAACAAAATTTTACAAAGCTATTTTCCCTCATTTACTAGAATGTTACTGCCAAAGGTTTTTTGTTTGGTTGATTGTTTGGTTGTTTGTTTTTCATTTTAAACCATGGTCTTTTTAATTTTTGTATATATTAGTTTGGAAGCAGGACTAATCCACTGGAAAAGTTCTATTTCAAATAATTGTACTGACGGATAAATTTAGAAATCCTATATAGAAATATAAACAACAACCTTACTTGAAAGATCAAGGAAAATAGAATGAGGTAACTATGGTTTGAGATTAACTAATAAAACAAGGATTTTTTCAGCAGTCTGACATATTCTTTATTACCTCGTGATTCTGGAACTCCATAATATATGAATATTACATATACCTAACTTATTACTATTTAATGAGATCAGATTTGTCAACTTTTTAAAAAAGAATATGTCTTCATGTTTAGGTAATATAATATCAAAACCAACTAATAAAAATAAATCAGAGACTATGAGTTTACTTCAAGCAAGTTATAACTCATTGGGCAGTAACTCACTGCCAGTCTCTTTCAGAGATTCCCTTGTTTGGGCTATTGTTAAATCCCAGAAAAAATATTTCTAGCAAGAATTATAATTTTCTCCAGCACCACATATCTTATTTATTAGCATCTATTAAAAAATGTGACCACATCATAAACCCAGTCAAGACCAATAAAGCCAGAGAGATTTATTAATATAAAATATTTGTGTTTACTTTCCATAAAGCATTTCACCCTATAATTCAGCAAACATTTTCCCATTACTCTTTGAGTCTCAGAGGGTATTTAATATTCCTGTTTAAAAAATATTAAATGGATTCATGTGTTGATGTTGAAATCCTTATATCAGAGAAAGATGCTGCGAGATGCAGAAGTGAATACCATGGATCCATGAAGCATTATACCATGGTTTCAACAATATTCAAAGGAGTATGAATACATATAAGCATATTGTACCCTACAAGATAAGCTGAAGGAAGTACAATTCAATTACCAAAGATATATTGAGTGCCTAGAAGGTGGTAATTGCCAAGATAGGCACTGAAAGCCTGCAGAAATGAGTAAGAGATAGAGATTATTTTAAGGAAGTTGTGGCATCTACTAAATAACAGAATAAGAGCTGCAATTGAAGGATGAGCCACTAGTTGTGATTGTACAATCTGTGACATGCACAGAGTGCCTAGCTAAGGGAAAGAATGATGGTTGAAATGAAGCCATGTGTGCTGATGTGGAGCTGTGCTCCATAGAAAAATGAGACAACTTTTATTACTGCCCAAAGGCACTAATCCATTATTAAGCCTTGTATTCTCAGAGGTGCGTCCACCCACATGGTCTTTTCCCCTAATTCACACAAAGGCACTTACAGAAGTTAGAATTTAAGTTCCAGGAGAGTCAAAGTCTTTCTTTATTGAACAGTATGTCTGACTCACCTGGAACAGGACTGGCACATAATGTGCTCATAAATATTTGTTGATTCTTATTGACTAGAACAGTGGCAGCCCTGGGAACACTGCATTAATTTGGAAGGTCAGGAATTTTAAGATTTTCTCTTAGACAAATTTCTGTTTCCTTTACTATTGTATTCAGTTTTCTACCGTAATTTCCCTAAATAAGTTTTGAATAATGGGTCAAGAAAGTCCACAGTGAACAATGAGGAAAATTCATTGTAAAATATGGACATCAGTTCTAAAATATTGAAAAATGATTTTAAAATATTGAAAGTGTCCAGACTTAAATTGAGTTAATTCCTTGGGGCTTTTCCTAGTAATGACTAAACATTATGGGGATCCAAGAAAGAGAATAAATTGGAGGCATTATAAAGTAGTCTTTATCAGTAGTTATTGGGAGAAGCTAAAATTCATCTCTTAAATCCCTTCCATAATTAACTTTCCTTAGTGTTATAAAACATAAAGCAGAGAATTTAGGATGAAAAAAGATTAGATACACACATTTTTCAGGTTTCTCTCTTTTTTTCTAACATGAACTTGTAAGTGGAAAAAAAAAGACACCATACAAATCAAGTACTGCACTTTAAGTAAACATTTAACTTTTTTTTTTGCAAAATGGATATTTATTAAATATATGACAAAATTATCTAAAAAGTGTCCATCGAAAGAAAATATTTCAAATAGAAAATGTTTGCATATGGGAATTATACAGACTTTGTTTGAAAATAGTTGTTAAACAAATAAACTGGTTATTTTATAAGCAGTTGTAAACCTGTTTTCTAGGAGCACATGAGTAGAGAGGATGCCAAAGGTCTGACGCCAAGACAGTGTGCCATAATGGAAGTGGTCCTGGCTACTATCAAGGTAAGGATATTAAGCCCCTGGATATGCAAACAAACTCCTGCTGTACCCTCAGAGAAAGGTACCCCAGATACATAAAGCAGATCTGTGTTATCCATGGATATAGTAGACAGTTATATAGATAACATTCCCCGAGTATGTCAGATTTAGCCCATACTGTTTCCTTATCATATTCATATTACTCTGCCCTTATGCTTCCCTCCTTTGTCCATCTCTAAAAAAACACATATGTTAAACCTATGTTGTAACATGTATTGTCAAAGAAAGACATATCCTAATTTCTTCTTATGTGTTGTTATATGTTTGTCGAAATAATGTTTGAAAGATCAATCTTCTCCTCTCAGTAAGTGCAATAATTTAATTTTCTGCTAAAAACCCAAAGGCATTGTGTTGTGTGCATCAATTTTTCACAAGCATAGGTTGACCAAAAGTTTTAGTGTGGGCTAAATGTGTTCATATCTCTAAATTTAACTTAAAAGTTCTTTGTGTTCATAGCTTTCACATATATATATATATATATATATATATATATAATGTATACACACACACACACATATATACACACATATATACACATATATACATATATATACATTTCATATTTACATGTAAAAGTTTATATTAAAGAGTGAAAATTACTTATCTTCTAAATTTAAACGGTGTCCAATGTTTGCATGCTTCACTAAGGGAAGCATCTATTATCCAGGATGTATGAACAGTATAGCAAAAAGTGTCAGCTACCAGGAGCTGTTTTCAGAGCACAGAATAGTCTCACTGAATAGAAACAGACATTACAATGGTATTCATTAAAGCAGTTCTACCCGTATAACGATTGGACACCTTCACAAAACTGTCACCTCCTGGCTTTTGTTTTGCATTGTCCGCATTTAATAAGAGGCTATCTTTGGCTTCTGCAGTGTCAGAAACTGCAAAATGAAATCTGCAAAGTGAGTTTTGTAACACCTGCTGGAAACTGGGGAGTGTGAATTTAGGCAGTGAGACTACAGAAGTTTCTAAAGATACAGCAAGAGTATTGTCTGGAAGTCTAGAAATTTTGCAAAATAATTTTAAAGAAAAATGGAAAACACAAAAAAGAAATATAGGGGGAAAATGCAAAACCAGTCCTTTTTAAAAATTATTTTCAAAAATAGTTTTTGAAAGGACCAACTTTCGAAATCATAGCAGCACTAATTCCTATAAATAGGGAAATGCTAGTAGGAAAAATAATAACTCTGAAGTGCACCATAAAGAGAAAAAAAGTAAAATTTTTAGAATCTGTATTCAGCTCTTCATGGATTTTATTAGGTTAATGCATGACTTTAAGAGAGAAAGGAAAATGTGCTCTGTGAAAATAGGGAGTGGCATTCAACGTATCAACAGACCTGCCCCCTGTCCCCAATTCCAACATTTCTCTGATTCTTTTTGGTCAAGGCACATGACTACCACCTGTAGTCTGAGCTCTGCCGAAACTCTGAGACAGACCTGACCCCCAAAAATATCCCCCCTGATCTCCATCTTGACAGCTCAACTATCCTGTCAGTCATCTGTGATGATCTTTTAATTCAGCCTCAGCCATAAAACACTTGACTTGCTCTTTAGGACTTTCCTGGTGTCCAAGATCCAATAAATGGATCTGTGTCATTATCTTGTTCTAGTACTGGAGTCTGACCCTGGTTCTCCTGAGACTCAGAGCCTGAGGTCAGATCTCCAGTTCCCCTATTACCCAAGTTGTATGATACCAACTCTTTCTCAGGGGTCACAATGCTAGGCCTCTTGTGCCTGTTGTTAGACTCCCTTGTCCCTGTGTTCTGCTCATCTGTCAAGGCTTTCACCTAATATCTGCTTTCAATGGCCCTGTCATCAGTTAGCCAAAGCTAGGCTTCCCTTTATCTTGTCTGCATCTGAGATATGCCCCTACTAACTGTCTTACCAAGCACGAATTCTGATGTTGACTGCAAAGGAATTCAGGAGAAAGAGGAGTACTGTTTAAGTAATTGTAACCCCAATGTCTGCCTGGAGCCCAGCAAAGGGAACACTATAAGACAAGCAGAGACCTCATAAGAGAGGTGGTCTTAGAAGCAGCAGATGCTACCCAGCCTAACTACCAAAGACTGCCAAAAAGATGAGCCTTAGTTTCTCTCTAGCTTACTTTAAATAAGTAAACTGGGAGTGAGAAAAGGAGGAGAATGCTCCTGAGTTTGTAGAATATAGACGGAAAAAGTGTTTTTCATTTTTTCAAATGTCTTTCAGGTATATACATCATCTCTCCTAATCCTTATAATTTTCCTGAGTGTTAGGTCAAGAATGATCATTTACATTCTATAGATGAGAATATGGAGGCTAAGGGGGGTTGAATTTTTTTGTCCAAGGCCATGGAGCTGCTAGTGATTGGCAGAGCTGAGAAATCATTCCAAACTCTAAAGTCAGTTTCTTTACTCCTATGTCACATGTCACAAGATGATAAGAAAGTATAGGTAAAATGTAGCAGGCCAAAATGGATAATAGTTCTTCCGTGATTAGTTCTTTCTAAATTATAATGCCATATTTAATTATTTAGATTATTTCTTAATTATTTAAAAATAATTTAAAATCCTTCAATCTCTGCACAAGTATTGATAAAAATATTAAATTCTTTAGGTAATAAAATTTTTTCGGATGATTCTGTCATAGCAGTTAATGTAGTTTCAATTATAAGTCAAAAGCATAGAATATGGTACAAGTAACAGAAATTAATGAAATACTGCAGCTAGCATGGTTGGGCTTTGAGACATTCCATTCTCCTGCCAACTCAGCCAAATCAGTAGTATTTAAAAACAAAAGTAGAAAGTCAGCAGCTGTGAATGCGACAGATAGCTAATAATCAGTATGTGTAAGCTAATAGATATGCTGGTTGGGAAACTCTAGTTTGAAGGGGTCCTAGTTTAGCTTTTGAGTCTTAAACTATGCCAGGGAGACTCGGAACTGCTGTGAGATTTCCTGAAAGGTGGGTTACTTTCAAAGAGAAACAGGAGACATTTTTTTCCAACAGGAGGTACTCAACCTGAGCACGAATCTCCAGACCTAAGGAAATTCTTATACCTTGAACAATCCTCAAGTTATTTTATGATGAAGTTAAAAATACCCAGAAAAAAAGCTGGCAGGTTTTATTTTTCCCAACTTTCCAAATTCCCCTGGAGCATGTGTTATTTGGACTTGAACATGATGCTCTGCGGTGTATGCTGCAGATATATTTGATTTCATGCAGTGGCAATACGGAGGTTTAAAAATGATAAACGTGGACCAGGACCGTTTAGAAATCTACATTTCTTAGTATAAAGGAAAGAATTTGGACTAATTATGAATATCTATTAAAATATAGTTTTGGAGCTTACTTATTACTTTCTTAATATAAATAATGCCATTTCTAATACCCAGGATCCCAGACAAATAGCAGGATTTGTGATGTTATGCCTCTGAGGTTCTTACCATGGCTAAGGTCCTACCCATCTTGCTATCATGAGGCAATTTTGGTGGCTGCTTCTCAGCATCTACTTTTTTAAAAATCATTATTAGTATAGTTTTTGTATTATTTAAAATTCAGCTGCTCATAGAAAGAACAAAGTACCTAGTTTGGAGTACTATACTTCAAAAATTATTATATGAAGATTTACTGTGTATAGAAAATATGTCGAGCAATGAAGAGGTGGCTAGAGATAAGAGAGACCTTGCTCTTAGGAACAAAAATATCTACTATTGATAAAATAAAAGAGATGTGAACAAAGTGCTGGGAGTGTGATAAGGCTACTAAATTCTCTTTAAGGAAATGCTTCCTAGAGAGGCAAATTTGGAGTTTAAGGGATAAATCAGAAGAAAGCAAGGGGGGAGTTATTGTAGCCCTAGAGAAAAGTATGAGTGAAATGACAGAAGGTGTAGGTAAACCTGAAAACTTCAGATAGTCTGCTGCAGAGGAACAGATCATGACTGGTTGAGCATCACAGAAAATAAAAGAGCAACATTGGATTGGAGCCAAAATACTGAGGCTTAAACATCAAGGTAAAGAATTTGAACTTCAGTTTGTTGGGAGAAGAAAGAGAGTAGCTTAATCTGATCTGATGTATAAAAGGGGATTCCAGTTATAGTAGAAAATAATATTTAAAATATCTATCAATAACTTTCTAAAGTAAACCACAGTTGATAAAGGCAAGTTATTATTATTTTATCTAAGTTTGAAAAATGAATTATCTGCTTGAATTTACCAAAATTATGATTCAGGCATCATAAGGAAAAAAATGGTGATGGGAAATTGCTACCAAAATAGTATATGTAATCAAAAAGTAAATTCTTCTTGCAAACTTGTGGAGAATCATTAGCATGCTTCCCATCAGTCAGTAATAAAAATAGATTATAAAATATCTTCAAATATATGACAAAGAGAGTTGAAGAGTTTAGAGAGTTTGTAATTGGGTTTTAAAAGGACTGTCTTGCTAAGCATGCAACAATATTTATCCTAATTTAGCAGTACTATTTTTTTCTCTCACAAATTACAATCAGGTCTGAAGTGCTTTATTTTTCATTTTTTTGCAATTTCATGAAGAATGCAAGAAACAAAAAAAAATGTCTGAATATTTTTCAAGATAAAGGAAATGATACTTCATACATAACTCTTTCCAACCCCCATTCAGATATATTAGTGCTCCCCACCAGGCACCCATACATTAGCAAAGCCAACATATTATTGTAAAGGGTGGAGGCCTTGACAAATATCAGAAAATGAATACAAGTGCAAATGTAATTAAAATATTTGAAACTATGTGGGAAATTATACCATTGACCATTAGAATATCAGGGCAGTGGGTGATTAAGAGAGCAATAGAAACATGGGTGTGCAAGTTACTGTGCTCTCCTATAGGAATAAAAATAGAGTTTCAGGGATTATTGTCAGAAAATTAAATGTAATCACATATAAAATAATTAAAACAGTTCCCATCATGTAGAAAGTGCTTCATGAATATAATTACCATGTTGCCTGAGAACTGGTTTATTTTGGAGGAGTTCTTTTCTACTAACCCAAGATCCCATGTACTCTACTACAACCTGTTCCTTTTTTCCCTTCCTTTCTCAATAAACCCTTCATTCTCTCTCAGTAAAGCTAACTATTAAATCTGATTCTTTACCCCAAAGCAGTAGTTCAGGTCCTTAAGGCTTTGCCCTCCGGCCTTTTGGTTTCCTGGGCATAGCATCCACTCTCTGTAGGGCACAAGCCCCCTAGGATTCTTCAGTGTTTTCTGAGACTCCCCTCTGGGAAGCAGTGCCATTCCTTTTCTCAAGGAGTTTCTAGTCTAGA
The DNA here is from genome assembly GCA_028627145.1 of Eidolon dupreanum. NCBI lineage: Eukaryota > Metazoa > Chordata > Mammalia > Chiroptera > Pteropodidae > Eidolon > Eidolon dupreanum. The sequence continues at coordinate 45,488,824 of CM053509.1, read as the reverse complement.
TTACAAGATGGAAAAGGCACATTAAAAATTTGATCATGATATGTGTTAACTTATAAAACAACAGTATAAGAGATGGAACAGGGCAACACAGATGGTAATCAAGGGGCACAAGTAAAAAGTGGTAAGGATTTAGAGGAGTGGGAGGAACTCAAGAGATCAGGAAAAGCCAAAGGAGTGGTCTTGATGGGATGGAAGGGAGTTCACAGGCTGGATAGGAGAGACAAATTTTTCTTAGAGGAAAACTCATGACTTGAACATAATCAGGAAAAAAGGATTTCACCATGGAAAGGGACACGGCCAAAGGGCTAGGAGTCAGTAACTAGACCATTCTATCGACCAAACTAGATTTAATTGGAGGTTTTCATAGTAAAACAATGTAAAAAAAAGGTTACAGGAAATGTTAGGGTTGAAAGTACAGAGGTCCTTTTGCACTCAGTGGATTCTTTAAAAGAAGAGCCATTTATAATTTTGAAAATACATGGCCTGCTAAAAGTGACATTTTAGCAATTGAAATTTTATGAGGAAGGGGAAAATGGATTGAATAATTCAAAACTGCAGTCACAGAAATCAGTTACAGTTACTTAATGCATAAGATGATGAGTGCTATCAGCAGGGTGGTGGCCTTAGGAGTAGAAAGTGAAAGATGGAGATGAGCGACACAAGAAAGGCAGAGTCACTGGAATGTGGCAACTGAAATGAGGGCAAGAGTAAGGGAGGAGCCTGGGTGCTTCAAGGTTTTAGCCAAGTGGTTGGGAAAGCATAGTTCCATTGAGGAAAATGGCAAACAAGGCAGTAGGGTAATTTTTTTATTGCGACCTTGGAGTTAGATATGGTGGCAGAAACATGGAAATAAATATGCAGTAAACTGCAGGAGACAGGGGCTGGTGCTCAGGAAACAAAGCAGGGCTAGAGTCTGGAGAGTTATTTTACCAATTAAGTATATTTTCTTAGAAGTAGGAAGAACTTTACAAAGTTGTTTCAGGAAGAGTAACTCATTTCATCTTTACCACACCACAGTCAGACACCGTGGGTATTTCTATTCCCATTCTACAAATGAATGAACTGATATTCGGTGAGGTTAAATAATCTATGCAAAAATTGCATTGCACAGAAGAAGGATGGAGAATCACATTTTTTCTAGCACATTTTAAAGTAAAGGGAAGAGTCAAAAAGGTGAAGAGGATTCTAAAATCTCAGAATTGGGAACATAATCCAATATCTTCCCTATTCGGCTCATACAAAGAGACACCAGTGTTGTTAGCTCTGTGATGATCCCCCTTCTGTCCTTTGAAACTACTATTAAATAATTCTATTTTTTTTCTATATGATAGCCATTCAGGCATCAAGGAAAACAATCATGCTACCCCAAGTTTTCTGCAGCCATTTATTAAATAAAATGTCTTCTAGACCTTAGAAAATTCTATTCATCTACCTTTGAATGCCCTCTAATTTTTCATGCTTCCTATAAATGATGAAGCCTAGGAATGACCCTAATATTCCAGATTTGTTCTAACCAACCAGCAGAGAATGTTGTTGCTCTATCACACCCTTTGTCTTGACCTGTCTACCTGTATTAATGCATGCTAAGATTTTATTAGCTTTGATAGTTGCACCATCACTTATTAAATCATGTTGTACTTGAGAGCAAATAAATCTTTATGGCTTTTAAAATTGTACTGATGTTAAGCTAAGTCACCCCCATTCTGAAGTTGGCAGTAAACATTTTATCATGACTACAGGCCTTTTTCTTTGCTCTTTGTCATTTGATCCTATAAATGTTCACCCACCATTCCTGACTGCCAAGACCTTTCTGAAGCCTGATTTTGTCATCCAATATAATAATTTTAAGCTTTGGCTCAACTGCACATTTGAAAAACACACTTTCTGCCTTTGTCCAAGTCCATATTGAAAATATCAGCCAGGACAGGGCCAAGGGTAGGAAGAATGTCATCCAGCTGACATCCTGATCCTTCACAATACTAAAGAACCATCTCCTCCATGGTCCTCTGATTGAAAGTCCTTTCTTGGACTTTTCTTGGGCAGGAAATGACCTGTCCCAACATGTTATTTTGCCAGTTATTTTCTGCTAATTTGCCCCAGTCTAAGTAAAACATCTGAACAAATCAAACTGGTGGTTTGGGAATTATACTGCAGGTTGCAGAGGAACAATAATAAACTGAGTCATGGTGTTTTGTTTAGAACCAGTGGAGAATAATCCACTTTCCATATGCATGAGGGAAACATCCGGAAGGCTTTAAAACTGCACGTTCATAAATTCCCCTGTAAGGTATAATTCCCCTACAAAATACTATAACTAATGGAGATCAATTCAGCCGCACTGAGCTATGGGTAGAAGGCTTTAATAGCTAAGACATTCACTCCCACACATCAGCCCCACATGTATATCCTTCAAACCCAAGCCTCAGCAAAATACAAATTCAACTCTCCTGCTCCTTCAGGGGATCTTTCAGAGTCAAAACTGAATGTGGAATCACTGAACGACAAGGTACTTGTAATTGACCACATCCTCCTTTCTCTTGATTATCTGTGCTGGTGAGATAAGCAGATTCATGCTCTTGGGGGCTGTTGCCCAGGTTCTGAACACAGTGTGAAAGGCTTCCATAAAGTAGCATTTCATCAAGGTTGCATTTGCATAACCATAGAAATCATCTCCTTTGCTCTTGGAGTGAGGAGCCTATGGCATGTGTTATTTGTTTTTGTTCGCTGAATGGAGACTTCTATTATTAGCATCTTGCAACTTCTTTCCTCTTCTAACATTGCTAACTTGTGTCCTGGGTTTGTCTTGCAACATCTCCTATTATACAATGCACACCAGAAGACAAAGTTATCATTTCTTCTACATATTTTCTGTTAACTTCCTGTCCTGCTAGAGCCTTTAGCAGAAGTCAGTTCTGTGTCATAACCTAAAACTGTGGAGACCCTTAGGTTTTCCTCAGTAATAAACTCATACCTTATTCATGTTTTCACTTCATGATGAGTCCCCCATCTTACAGAGACCTAGAAGATAATGCCTTCTTAGTAAAAACATGTCTTCCTATAAAATTATTTTAGGGGGCTCAAGAATGAATACATAGTTTATGCTTTCATAGTCTAACTCTAGTTCCCTTCTTCCACAAAGCCTTCTATACCCTAAGAAATATCTAAATTATGTGAAGTCCGGTCATATTCTTCTATTGTAGAATTTCCTAAATCATAATCCATGAAATATGTGTGCCCCCAAGTGTGTTAATAAGTGTCCTTCATGATGGTGTTCTGTAGCCACATGATTTTAAGAACCAAGTACTGAGTCCCCCCCTTATCCATGGTTTCACTTTCTGTGGTTTCAGTTACCCTCAGTAAACCACAGTACAAAAATATTAAATTGAAAATTCTAGATATAAACAATGCATATGTTTTAAACTGGACAGCATTCTGAGTAGCGTGATGAAATCTTAGCCATCCTGTAGGATGTGAATCATCCCTTTGTCTAGCATCTCCACACTGTATATACTACCCACCCATTAGTCATTTAGTATCTTAGATCTTGGTTATCAGATCAACTGTCCTGATATCACAGTGTTTATGTTCAAGTAACCCTTATTTTGCTTTTTAATGCCACATTTACATAACTTTTATTACAATATATTGTTATAATTGTTCTATTATTAGTTATTGTTATTAAACCCTTACTGGGCCTAATTTATAAATTAAATTTTATCATAGATATGTATATATAGGAAGAAACAGTATGTATGTAAGGCTTGGTACTATCTGCAGTTTCAGACATCTACTAAGAGCCTTAGAAGGTCTCCCCTGCTGACAAGGGGGAACTACTGTGTGTTAATGAAAGGTTCAACAGATTTCCTTAGCACAGAGAGTCTCAGAGCCTTTAATATGATAATAAGCATTGTGAATCTTTAAGACTAAGGTGTCATCTCAACTTTTCCAGGCTCTTCTACTGCCTAGAGACAACTTGAAATTTCCAAGCAGCACAAGTTTTGTGATGAGAATAGAATGCTAGTAGCAAAACAGTACAGTTTAAACTATACCAAAAAAATATCTTGTGAGAACTACAAGATATTCTTAAGTAGTGCTGGGACTCCTAGAGTTTCTCTTGGTTACCCAGGGAGATTGTCTTCTTCCTCTAGTCCACTATAGTCATGTATCTAGTGGCTGCTGAAATTTAAAATGGCAGTGCTGAGAAACTGATAAATGCCAAAGATGCCACCTTTTTGGAAAACTCTACCGATTGCTTCCCCAATGGAATTATATGCCTCCCTCATATGTACTTGAAATCATTTTTCTTACACCTGCAGCATATAAGGGTGGAGCCTGTCTGAAAAACATAGGGTGGGAGAAAGGATTTCCTTCTGGAAATCCTGCCTATTCTTGATTTGGTTTATCCCACTGCTCTCTATTTCTAGGGTGAGTTATTTCATCTGATGACTCTGTTATCAACAATCAGGTGTTTGTGTTGTGTAAAATAATTTTATAGGAAGACATGTTTTTACTATGAAGGCATTATCTTCTAGGCCTCTGTAAGATGAGGGACTAACCACGAAGTGAAAACATGAATAAGGTGTGAGTTTGTTACTGAGGAAAACCTAAGGGTCTCCACAGTTTTAGGTTATAACACAGAACTGACTTCTGCTAAAGGCTCTAGCAGGACAGGAAGATTTGTATGGAGGTCCGAACCTGGAAGAAGAAACACAGAGCAGAGAAAAGCAGCAAACAGAAGTGACTTTATTAAGTAAAGTAGGCTGAGTAAAGTACAGTTGTAAGAAAGTCCAAGGGGCTAGCTCAATAAAAATTGAGTGCGATTAGAAATTGGGGATCTGGCTTTTTATAGGCCACAAGTTCTTCTGTCTTTCCTACTTTGGAAGGCACAAGCTCCCTGTTCCTTCTTCGGACCATCCTGATTCTGCCTGGGGCATGTGCCCGTATATGGGCTGTCATACGCCCACATTGTGGGAACTATGAGGGTATGCTCAGTTAACTAATTTTACTGGTATCAGTCTAGTGCCCCTAAAATAAGATCATATAATGGTCATCTGCAGTTAACTGACCACAGGCGAGCGAAGGGGAACACAGGAGAGTGAGAAAGGCACCAGGTATCACCAGGTACTTTGTTGTGTACGTTCTTCTCCTGCACAGTCTCCGGGCCTCATTAACACTTCATTATCTCTCTCCGTCCAACTCATACCTACCTACCTACCCTGTCAGCTTCTTGGTTCATTATATAAACACACCTCCAGATAGCACCCCACCACTCGTCAGAGAAACGTCAACACCAAACTAAATCGTCTGCTCTCAATATATCCATGTAATATTTTTTCCACCTTAAAAATCATACCATGTTTTCTGAAAAAAAAAAAAAAAGGAACTATCATATATTTTTTATCTACCAAGACACCTGAAACAATTCTGGTGTCATTCTCAATAAATGCTTTCTACTTGTGAAAATACTTCAACATTTTTACAGAAAGATTCAAGTGTAGGATAATTTTAAATATTATATCTTTGTCATCTCTTAAAAAGTAAGAAACTACTCTTTCCATTTTTCTATGTCTCCTGTTCATAACCATACATATCTTTTGCCAGACTTGTGTTCTCACAGTGCACCCAACTAAAATCAGGAAATGGAATTTTTTCTCCTTAAGGAGGGTATAATTGGAGCAATCTTTGTTCATATATCCCCATTGCCTACTTTCTCTGGCCTACTGCCTGAATCTTCTCTACTATACTATTTAAAAAGTATTCTCAGATGCCTACAAATATGCAGAATGTTTTTCTACATCTCCCCTTGAATAGGGGAGAAAATGGAGACAATTATGATTTTTCAGTTCATTGACTTGTTTTAGCTCAAAATTTTTTAAGTAGTGGAATAGAAGGATGACACATATCCATTTAAGAGCATGTATTAGTAATTTGTTGAGCTTCTTCTGTGAGATTACAGATCATAGTAAGCCACGTTGCAATGAGTGTGTAGTTTAATATTGTTAGTACAAAGAGAAAGAACCATTTATCTAACATGAACAGATTATAAATAGTATATTATCTATAAATGGTTGGTGGGGAAAGACAGTTGTATCACATATCTAGATATTCAGCTTTCCAAAGAGATGTCATGCATAATAGTTGCAGCATGCAAAATGCTAACATCCTTTATTGACCATATTTATTGTCAAAGAGCCTATATCCTGTCTATTATCTTACCTATAAATAATGTGCTTTGAGTTTGTTGGATAACAATAGCAAAAACAAAAACAAAAAACTTCTATCTGGATGTTGACTTTCTAAAGACCATTCTATGTCTTTAAGTTGGTCTACATCTGTACCATTGTGTTATTAGAGGATGGGGAAGATGAGCTAGCAGGTATCTGGTCTAAAGTGACAAACTAGTATCAGGAAATATGTAACTCAGATCTACCTTCCTTGTGAAATTTTAGAAACTCTGGATATTTTTCTTATGCTCTGGAAACAGAAGTCAATAACCTAGTTGACAATTATTACCTAAACATGTAATTCTGAAGGATTCTGACCACTGTATCTTCATGATCTCATATGCTTAAATAAAGTTTTGAATGAGAACAAAAGTGTTAAGCCTCAAGGAACTGGGATGTAGAGCATCATTTCAGAGATACTGAGGGAACTGAGGTATTATTCCATTAGAGCTTTACTGTTACAGCAATAAAACCCTTCCTCCAATACCTCTTTTCAAATACCTCTGCTTACATTATTTATTTTCTTTTTAGCAATACTTCCATGCTGGAGGAAATGGCCTCAAAAAAACTTTCTTGGAGAAAAGCCCAGATCTGCAGTCTCTGAGATATGCTCTCAGTCTTTATACCCAAACTACTGATGCCTTGATAAAGAAGTTCATCGACACTCAAACCTCACAGAGTAAGTAACACATGGATGTGATAATAAACTGAATACTTAACTAAAATTCAACGTAATTGTTATAGTGTTAATGATTTTTACTATAGTAAATTAAAGCAATAAGAATGGAGGATATGATTAATAGGAAATTACCAATGTTTTAATACTTGTGAATTATAATTTTATGAATAATTTTAATAACACTAGGGCCTGTTTAATACTAAAACTGTATAGAATGTTTGATTCTTGTTGGTGAGTCTAACTTCATAAAATTTAGTAAAACCTAGTTTTGAATATCCATGGCTGTGATATTCTCTTCGATTTAGTACAAAAGGTTCAATATTTGCTGATCTTAGTGACTTCCAAAAAAAGTGATAATTCACCAAATCCTGATTTCAAATGTAAAATCTCCTGCTCTGGGGTTTCCAGAAGGAAAATTTTACTTTATCCTAATTTTATATGAGAAAGTTTCCACCTTTTACTTCAAAATGAACCGAGAGGTATTTTATTTAAAACTCAGATCTGACCTGTTTCGCATGGCAAAGTTCCTACTTTATAAGTTTCTGTCATTACTGTTAAATAACCTTTCTTTAAAGTTGCTTTGTGATTTATTATATTTTGATAATTATGTACATTTAAGATCTGGCATTTCTGAGAGATTATTGAAAATGTCAGTATGAGTCAAAAAGAGCCAAATGCTGGCTAAAATTCTAGAACATAATAAATCACAGCTCAGAAATCATAAATATAAATAAGAGAACACAGTCTTCATTCATAAGAGATCCTCAGAAAAGAAAGCTTAGAGATGTTTTTCCTGTGATGAAAATACTCCAGACTTATTTGTGCTTCTTCATGTATATTTAACTTTTCTAACTATATCAAAGGTAATGCCAACGTAGGCGCTATATAAATGTTTGGACTGTCTTTAACACTTTGTGTTTTCTGATAGTGTCCAATTAAATGCTACCAATACTCTTTTTAATATGATATGCAAACCCATGTGAGCTTACATCTTGGGATGATTCCAGAAAGGAGAAGAGAGTTGAGCTCATGAGGGGTTATCAAGATATACCGAAATATTCAAAACATTATTCCTTATCCATAATTCTACAAGGTTTTCTGAACTTTATGATTAGGAATATAGTTCTAATACCTCATATAAATAGTGTTATAGAGTTATTCCCAGAGAATGTAGATATATAAAACTTATGCTTTTCTAGGTATACATTTATGTGTATGCACACAACCAATGTTTAGCATAGCTATCACATCAAAAAACTGCATATGTATATAAATTTTGGTATATGGAATTTGACACATTAATTTTTTATTGTGTATTATGTATGGCAACTTTAAAAACATATTGGGGGGTATGGAAAAACAGGATCTGTAATCCTAATAACCCCCTGACCTAACAATTTATTTCAGCCTTGATCTTTCTTTTTCTTTTTTACTCCCCTTTTCTGGCTTTTTTTGAGTGTGCTTTCCCCCCACCCCCCATAACTGAAGTTGGTAGGATAGAGGTATACAATGACTTTGCATTTTCTCCAGTGGCTCCACTCAGCCATGCCTATCCATCTCTTCCCTACCTATCTAGTCATCCCCTCAACTGTCTGCAGCCAGGTATGACTAGGCCCAAAAAACCTGAGGTATGAAGGGAGCTCGATGTGCCCTTTGCTCCCCCTTGTTGCCTGCTTCTCTGCTTCAGCATTTTGGGGGCAAAAACTGAAAAGGAGGAGGAAGATACATGGTCGTATCAAAGTGCTGGCTTTCTCAGGGGCCCCATGTTAGAGATCCTTCTATCTATTCAGCTCCCTGGTGAGCAGAATCTGTTCCAGTTCCCTTCAGAATCCCCTCAGTGACTGCCTCCTGCAGCACATGCCATAGCTTTTTGCTCTTTAAATATCTACTCCTAGTGATCAGCCCTCTGGAACGAGGTCCCAGCGTAAAGGCTAAAGCCCAGCTTCCTTCTATGGGCTTCACTTGAGCCATAGAAAACACATATTCTTTCTGCATCTTTGGTGATAATAGGAGATTCTCCACTGTCACCTGCCATCTCTCCACAGTTCTCCTCTCCACCTGCTCACATAGGTATTTATACTTCCAAATTGGGTGATGGGAAAAGGGAGGCATATTGCTGCCTAATATAACAAACTGAGGTTCAATCAAAAATTGAGGCAAGCCAAAGTCTCATCAGTTAATGGATGAAGTATTCCCAAGTTTATATTCATTCCCTCTCTTCTTCTAATTCTATCGTAATCCCATCTCAGTATTCATTACCATAGATCAAATCATGTAGTTAGCCAAAAACACCATATCCTTTATAAAATAGTGAAAAAAAGGAGAGATAAGAGGTAAATTAGTTGAATATTAAAATTATGTATGACACAACCAAAACAAATACATAAAATACAATCTCTATTTCTATAACTGACCCTAATGTTGTGGTTTATACTTATGACTTCCAAATGCCCCTGTCCACTCCATGTTCCCTTTGGATTCAAAGGAACCTTAGTTTCCAGGGTTCTTTAACTGTGAAACATAGAAACGTTGAATTTTTGAGGGTTTTACTTATATGGGTATTATTCCGTTCTGTGAACATTTGATACTGGACATGTTTAAATAGAGAAACTTGGGTTCCACCCTTGGATTTCTTCAGTACTCTGCCCTGAGATCAGCATTTCCAGTGAATATCAGTGGTACCTGATATCCTAATAGCATGAAGAATCCAAAAAGACCAGATGAAGTCTCAGTTTCCAGTGTAAACACTGTTGCAATTACCCAAATAATTTTCTAGTACTTAGCACAGTACCAAGTACTCATGAATGGTTATTCTAATATTTATTATATTTAATTTTTTGTTAATCTAAAAGCTTGTATTTTGTTGATTCAATTTATAAAGACCTTACTGATGTTAGGGTATATTTTGAGTACAAAATTTGAAATATAAGCTAATACTGCATACAGCAAACCCCTGCCACTTTCTGCCTGAGGAGCCACAGAGCATACTCAGCTCCATTCAGGATAAACTGAGGTGCCACAGAGTTACTGCCCCAAGGAGCAGCCCTCAACCAGTGAAAGACAGGAAAATGCAGATTGAAAAAAATAAACCAACAAATTGCAATTCAGCTTCCACAGTTGGGACAACTCTAAAGTGTGTTCTGCACAGACTGAGAGTTCCCCTGTAAAATGAAGCTCCAGTTCCCCTCGCAGGGCTGACTTCATACCGTATTCTTTTTTGGTTTCCTTACTTTTTCCTTTTCTCACCTCCCCAGTCCCTTACCAGTGTTGCCTGTGATCCCTTTCCTGGGAGACCATTTGTCCTTGAATGCTTATCTCAGGGGCTGCTCCTGGGGGAACCCAAATCCAGGGTCACACAGCTAGAAAGTGGAGCCAATCTCAATTCAGCTAATCTAGATCTAGTTCCAGTGCTGTTAACCTTTGTGTGCAAATCTTGATAATGAATATAAACACCAAATATTATGAACGAATAGTTCTCCAATACTTGGGCTTTTTTTCCCCCCATGATTTCTTAAGTTAGGAATCTAGAACTAAATGAAATACAAACTATACATAAGTAAACATCATTTGGATAAATTTTACATGTTTTCATTTACCTCATAATCAGTAAAACAAAATAATTTTTTGTTCCCTTAATTTCTAACTCATCCTCTACAGGGAAATTATTGTTTAAAACTACATTGAATTATTATTCAAGTGTTATTAATTGATCTACGTGTTATGTAAAAGGACTTAGGATCTTTTAGAAATCTTAAGCATGCTTTTTAAAGAATTCAAACTTTATTTCTTTTATTCTCATAAAATATTCCCTTTATTTTCTTCATTGTCTTTGTTTTGTTAAAATTTTCTTTCTCAAAAAAAGTTTCTCTCTCATCTTTCTCTTTTCTGTTTTTGCCCTTGTATATCTGTTATAAAATTAACTGTAATATTAAATATCAAGAAAAACAATAACAATTGAATTATTTTTCACTATCTTCAAATTGAAAGATATACTTTTCTTTCAAAAATATTCTTATTTAAATTCAGCTTCTTTATAAATGGGTATATAAGTATAGAAAAGTCTACTGTATCTTGCTCACTTATTCTTTCTTCCTCTCCTTTTTTTTTCTTTTTTTGCTCCTTTTCACTTTTCACATTGTTTTTCTCCTTTGTTCTCCTTTTGAATAGATTTAGATGTAATCTTTCTCTAACAGTTAAAAAAAAAGAAAAAACTACAGAGGATTGAGTCCCATTAGAAATTTATGAACCACAAAGTTCAAATAAGATCTAGCAACATGGAAAAACACTACCTTCTCTCCTCTTCTTATTCCAAATATTGGGAAATAAACAAATCCAAAAGTGGATATAGTATTAAGTATTCTTAAGTCCTCAAATGAAACTGTGAAGTCAGTTTATAAGGCTAACATATTTATTATTCTAGCAATGTACTGCAGTAATAATATACCCTCTTACTCTGCATTCTCTTAACAAATATTTACTGAGCATCACCTCTAAACAAACTCCTATACAAAGAGGCATATATTCAAAGGTGAACATGAAGTTATGTACCCCAGTTGCTCTCATACAGAGGGTCTCAAGCAGGAGTGATTTTGTTTGTGAAATATCAGGGACACTTGACAATATATTAAGAGCTTTGGTTATTACATCTGGGAGTAGTGGTCACGTCACTGGTACCTAGTGGGTGGAGACCAGGGAAGATGCTAAATATCGTACAAGGCACAGGACAGATCCCTCTGACAAAAAACTGTCTGGCTCCAAATGCACTGGTGCTGAGGTTGGGACACCCTGCTCTGATGCTAGACTAAAAAGTGAGAAGTAGTGTAACAAAGGTCATGTTTAGAAGAGGGAAAACTTTGGCTTTAGGAGACAGGGAAGGCAGAGGGTCAGTAGGTAAATTGGGTCATAAGGAGGTAGAAAGAAAAAGGTATTCTAAATGAAGAGACTGTCCAGGAAAGTATATACTTGCACTTTTAATTTTGAAATTTCAACGTGTCAAGCATATCTACAGTATATTTAATTAGGGAAAAGTTTATTTTGCCTTTAAAACAAAACTCACCACATCACTACCCACTTTTGATCAATAGATAAAAATGCCTTAGATTCCCCTATGCCATTAAAATATACAGAAATACTGTAGTAGATTTTTTGAAACATGAGTAGAAATCATTTTAATATTTGTAATAATTACTACATATTCTTCCTCCTAATATTGACCCAATGGTCTAAATTGGGTAGTTAGCTTGAAAAATTATACTTTTTTTGCTTTTTCTCAAGAATGCATACTTACAGTTTTAGAAGCGGGTACAAAATTCATTTCTTGCATCTTGATTACAATATTCATCATAAAAAAGCTTTTGTAAGAGCTATTTTATTATACCAAGGGTTTTTTGAATATTTCACATAGTAGTAGACAGTGAAAAATGTATAAAACTGTAACATATTAGAGTTTTTGCAATGGATAACACAATTTGGAATGAGACACAGAATGATTAATTGCTGAGCTATCCTGTGTCATATTCTGTTTCCTTATCTGAGCTTTTATTACAGCTTGAGAAACCTGAATGTCAAAAGCTTTACACACAAAAGGAATACTTTATATCTGTTACAATTGGCTTATAAAGAATTTATTTTTAATGACTATAAAAGTTAAAATATATGAAATTAAATTTTTTTCTATATCTCTTTTTTTTTTTTAACTTTTAATGAACAACATCTTTGAGTTCCTCCCTGCTTATTTGAAGTTTCCTGAAATTTAAATCAAATCCTTTTGGTCATCTTAATAACCTGTTTCCTGCTAAAGTGAAGTGTAATGTATTTTAATTTGAAATGGAAATCAGAGAGCTGCTGTTTCACACTTTGGAATCTACAAATATGCTTTAATATATTAAAAACATTAATTACCTCTAATTATGTTCCTCAAAGTATAGAAGACACATCTATTAGTAGAAAAGAAACCCTTTTCTGAAATGGTTCACTGCAGAAAGGATCTCTGCTTATCAGAAGTTAATAATATTTAGTTGGCAGAAGAATTGGCATCAAAATAGAGAATTAAACTTGAGGGCCAAGATCTACAGCTGAAACTTTAACCAGAGACCACCTATAGGAGAAAATGTTGAAGAATGTCATCAGTTTATATGGGGAAGTAATATTAAAATCCACTTGGCCATCTTCAATTTAATACTAATTTGAAAGCACAGTCAGAAGTGGTTTCTCATTTAAGCTGATAAGCCTTTCAGTTATAACCGGAGATCCAGAATCCCTGGAACAGTAGAATTCAGCTAGGTAGCACTGACTTCCAAGACAAGAGGTTAGCATTTCTTAGAGGCTCAAGTGGGAAAATGGAGGACAATTTATGAGGTTTGGCTCTTCAAATGTTGAAGTCTGTCCAATGACATTCAAAGCTGGACAAGGCTCTTCAATGCAATCAAAAAGCTGTACATGAACAACCTTAATAGGACTGCTGATGTGATATGCTTCTGAGTACATTGAGTCTTTACCCAAAGTAGAAATGGCAAATGTTAGGTAAGGTTTCAGTAACACTGAGCAATACTGTGAACCAAGCAAGTTGTCTGCCACTGTGCTATTCCTCCTACTAACCCTGTGAGTCCAGTAACATTATCCATATTTCTCAGGTTAAGAAATGGAGTCACAAATAGATTATGAAATTTGCTAAAAGTCACGTAGACAAGGGGCAGAGACAGAACCCTTCCCACAATCTCATACTTTAATTATCAAAGAAATCAGAATGTTATTATGACTTCCTACAGCCCATGCTTTCTTCTCCCTAGTTTTGAATAATTGAGTGTATTTCATCCTCCTTACTTTTGACTTTACTATGACTAAATCTCCCTTATGTTCAGGAGACCATCTTTTATGTCGATACTTTTTTTCTATGTCCATAGCAAACTCCTTCCCCAATCTTCTAGCTTCTTCCTGTGCTTCTCAGTTTCTTCTTATTCTGGCCCCATTTACTGGGCATGCTCAATGGCCAGGGCACCCCTTGAATATTAATGAAGTATTTACATTGTAGGAATCTAAATTGAATGTAAGAAAATGCATCCCGCTTTTAGAAGAACCTTTCCAACATACCCTCATTTTATTCTTCTGGTCTATGTTTGTGTGTAGGATATTGCTGCTCTACTTTTCCCTCCCTATCCTACTCTTCTCCACCCTTTTCCCCACCAGCAGAAGTATCATTTTCTAATACTCCCCTAGCACATTGAGTCATATCACAATTGCTAATCTATATGTCTCTCTTCTCCCAATGTGAGCACTAGGAGGACAGGAACCTTGCTTACTCATGCTCAAAATTTAAGTGCTTACTACAGTGTTAGATACAAAGTAAATGCTTAGTAGATTTTAGGACAAATGAATGCTAGAAAATTAAATGCAGAAAATTAGAAATTGTGATTTGACATAATCCTCAAATTTGTATTTATACGATTATAAACCTCGCAACAAACCTGTATTGAAAGTATGTTCACAGTCCTGTGCTATACACTTGTAAAGCACCCAATATGTGTACCTATATGAGTGAGAGAGTGTTTGTGTATGTGTGTGTGTGTCCCATTAGGAAAAAAGCTTACAGTTTTATTGCTGACACTGTTCAGTTTTTTTCATACAAGGTAGAAGACTGTAAGTGCCACTGGAAAAATACAAAGAAATTTGGAAAGTTAGAGGGGAGAATAAAATTACTTTTTATCAGACTCTTGAAATCATGTAGTCAGTCTGATATATGGAACTCAAAAGGAACCAGGAAAAAAAGTAAACATGCTGCTTTGTTCAGAGTAGGTCACTGACAGATTTTGTATGTCTTTTCATTTGAACCATTTTTAGAAGCATTTGTTCCAGCCTTTGTACTAGATGCTAGGAAAACTACAATGAAAGGCTATGCTGAGCATCTTCCGTTTGCCCCCACTTAATTCACCCTACTCTTCTCCCAGGAAGCTGGGCTGTACGGATTACAACACTGGACTCTTTCACTCTATTTCCCATTGGGTTCACCCAGTAAGGAGTCCCCTCCAAAGTTCTGTGAGAAGAAAGAATGAGCTTAGGTATTCATTTTCTAGATTCCCCCTGGGGTGGTCCATTCAGGCTGTCTTTTAACTCTAAGCCTCTAATTGTTGCCTCCCCTAAAGAATTCTCTTCTTCATCCCAGTAGCTACTTCTGCCCCTCATGCTTTATGGACTAAGGGCATTAGCTCCACTTTCCTTTGTGTTTTCCCTAAATATAACCATCTAAACCTTCACAAACAGTCTCTTATTTTAACCTTCCTCAAATTACCATTAGTTGAGTTTCCATCTGTTTTCTGTTGATACGTTGACTGACACAAAGGCCAATGTTCTTGGCTTTGCTAGGTTTTTCTTTTCATCAAAGATTAACATGTTAAATAATCAAGTTAAGCATCAGAATAATTCTCTTGGATATGAGGGAAAATATCATACTTTGATAACCAAGCTAACCAGAAGAAAGACTGTATAATAGCTTTTTACTCAGAGGAATATTTCCATCCCACTCTGGCCAGGGCATCAAAATCCCAAGACCTACTTTCTCATAATGCAATTTTTCTTGCCCAGCATCTCATTTTCTCTGGAAACCTGAAGTCAAGTTGAGAAAACAGACTCATTGGTGAAATCTTTTGCAAAATGTAAGAGTCCTCACAGCACAGAGTAAGCAGGTGTTTGCTGTGTGCATGCAATGGGGAAATTATCTTTCTCAGTGCACTAATCTAATATGTGTCTGGGTCAGAACAGGCGTACTTTCACTGTTTCTTCATTTTTTGGCATGAATAGTTGGAAGATTAATTTTTTCATAACACTACCTATGTTAAATCAACAACTGTGTGTGTGTGTGTGTGTGTGTGTGATTGTGTGATCATGAGAACCAGATCTCATTCCAAGGCCATGCAGAATATCAGTGGTATTACAACTCTGTTTTCTGATTTAAAGTGTTCTCTGTTACTTGCCTCTTAAAAGATAATATTGTTATAAATGATTCTGAAAACAATGTATATATTATTTTTAAAATTAAACAAAAAAGTTAAAATTATTTTATTTCTAAAATAAAACAAAAAACATTTGACATTTTCCATTACATTCAAAGGTCTAATAACCACTCACAGATTCAGCTTGCTAGAGTTTATAGGCATCTTCAAATACTCTTCTCTTACCTGAGTCTCAGAACAACCCTGCAAAATCAATCAGAGATCTTTAGATTATTGGTCTGATATACCACACTGCCTCTGGGCACTCTTTTGAGACAGTCCTTTCACCTAAGAGTAATAGATGCCATTGAAGTGATTTGAGCAAGGATGCAGAGTGGGAAAACAGACCTATGGGAGACAAGACAGAAGCTAGCAGACAAGTTGGAGGCTGGGCTAGGGGAATAGCGATAAAGAGATGTCTTCAAATTCAAGATGTAACTCAACAATACAATAGGCAAAGGCTAGTGAAATTAATCTTGTTAAATTAAGATTTGGGATACTAAATTTGTTTTATAGGATCCAAAGTAAAGCAACATTTACTTCTGTGTGGTGAAATTATGGTGTTTTCTTTTTTTCTACCTGCTTATAATTTTCTGCACTTTCCAATTATTCAAAAATGTCCAGGTATTTCTTATTGAATCATAATTTTCCTTTGAAAAGAAATATGAAGAATACATTTTGCTATGCAAAGTAAATTAGTTTAATTGAATACCAAACTATAATTAATTAAAAGTGGTAGGTTTTGAGGTCTTTCAGGGCCTTGGATTTAAATCCGTGGGTTGGAATAAACAGCCCAATTAAACTTTCTCCTTAGGATTCAAAGGCTCTCAAATTTGCTCTGCGGGTAGGAAAATTGTCTGGGGAGAAAACTACACACACACATATTACATTTATGTATATATATATGTGTGTGTGTGTGAGTATATATATATATATATATATATATATACACACACACATATATGTGTATATATATATACACATATATACATACACACACACACACACACACACACACATATATATACTATATGCATATATGTTATTTAATAAGTTATAAAACTTATGAAGAAATTTAATAATTGGGTAATACATTGATTAAAATTAAGCAAATGCCAAGTCAAATGACAGACCAAGTATTTTCAAAATTATATAATATCTTCTTATTTTTGGTAACTATGATGCTCTTCCATGTTTTTCTTATTGTTCTTTTTGTTTGAGGTCTGACTGGAAAGTAAAACAGACCTTAGAGTCAGTCCTTTGAGAATTTTATGGAAATACTGACGCACTGATATGTCAGAAAAACATTCTCCAAATCTTGACTCTTGCTGAGTCAAGAAAACCAAATGCAGTACATTTTTTCTAGACCCACTGAGCCATAACATCTGTTTTTATTCACTGAGAACAGGTTTTGCGACCAATGGGGTCAGTGACATTAATCGAAAACTGCAGACTATTGCCTCACAACCTCCAGATGCCCTTTATAACTAACTTTCATAAAAAGATATGGATGTTTTCTCTTTCAGTTTATACCTTAGCGCTAGAAGATAAGCCTTGTTATTAAGTGTTCAATTTATCTTTTTTAAAAAAATGAACTGTGTTAAGTAGCATGGAAATAGTAAACCTAAATCTTTAAAGGTTGGAAGCCAAGCGTGTATAAACCTCTGGCATAAAGGTCTCTACTTATTGAAGGAGAAGTAGGGGCAAGAAATTGATGTGTTGGTTAAGACGGAACAGTAGGGAATCATGCAGTCATGGCCTGGGCATTGCTCTATCTCTGCATGGCTTTATGCCCTTGGAATAAGGTCACCCTCTTATGCTGCATCTGTAAAATGATAGCACAATAATTCCTAAGCTTATTGGTTGCCAGAAGGATCACAAGTGGCAATACATGTAAAGCACCTAGCACATAGCAATCTCTCAATAAATGTTAATTTTTATTACACCACCCTTGTTATTATTAGATGGACTGTCTAAAAAGTACCTCTTCTACAAACATGAACTCTTCTAAGATGCAGCTCTCTAGGCAAGGAAGCCAATAATCACGTGTCCCCCTGAGAGCCATAGTTTCATTTTACCAAGAGGATGTCAGAGCGATCGAGAAACCTGTAACACTGACACCTGAAAGATTCACACCTGAAGTTTCTATGACTTTCTCTATACATGCCACGGTTGCCAAATAATCATATATTTATTGAATGCTTGCTATCCACAAAGCACTATACTGGATATAAGGCATGGGAAAATTCTCTGCTCCAAGTTGCTTACAATAAAGCTAAAACAAGTACATGAAGGGAAAAGCAATCGTATAAGGCAACTTATGCTAAATACTAGATGAATCTAAAGAGAAATAAGTACTAAGGTCTTTAAGACAAGGGAGAAATTACTGCGGGCAGTACAGTGGGAGGCTTCAGAGAAGCCTTAAGGTGGGCTTTGAAAGATGTGTGAGGTTCAGGTAAGGGCAGAAGAGGAAGGCAGCTCAGCAAGGCACAGAGGACAAGCTGACAGAGGTTCGTAAGAGAGGACTGGAGAAGCACTGCTCAGCATAGTCCTGGGAGCAGCAGAACCAGGTTATCCGGGTACGTCCATCAGCTCAAACCACCATCACAGAACACCATGGACTGGGAGGATAAAACAAAAGACATTTATTTTCTCACAGTTCTGGAGCTGAAGATACTAGCCAATTTGGTTTCTAGTGATGCCCTCTTTCTGGATTGTAGATGGCTGCTGTGTCATGGTGTCCCATGGGTGGAAAAAGAAAGAGCTCTCTGGTGTCTCTCCTTATAAGAAAACTATCAACCCTATTGGGTCAGGACCCCACTCTTTTGACATCATTTAACCCTAATGACTGCCTTAGAGGCCCCATCTCCAAAGACAGTCACATTAGAAGTTAGGGTTTCAGTATATGAACATAGGGAAGAAGAGACAAGCATTTGGTCCATTAACACTTGAGAACTTGTTAAGAATTCAAAATCTTGGACCTTTCACCCCAGACATACTGAGTTAGAAACTTTAGGAGTAGGGCCCAAAAATCTGTATTCTGACCAGCCCTCCTGGTGACTCTGAGTTTAAGAACCACCACAGGAAATCTGTAGGGAGGAGTGAATGGGGGGGGAGGTGAAAGAAGTAGATTGTGATCAGAACTTGGAGAGCTTTGAATGTCAGGCCCAAGAGTGGAGAGGCTCATCTGTAGTCAGAGGGAGGCCAAAAATGAGAGGAGGTCAAATGGGTTAGTGTAAAGCACTCATGCTATGCCATCTGCTTTTGCATAGAAGGTAGGGTGGAGGAGGAAACCTTTGGGGAACAAGTTTTTGCAGTTTAATTATTTAAAGTCTCAATATAGTAATAGCAGGAATAGACAAAAAGGGATGAATATGAGAAATATCATAAAGGAAGAATCTACAGGTCAAAGAAGAGTGGCAAACTTAGGGAACTTGTAGATATGTGCAACCTACCACTGACCAAAATGTAGAAGTGTAAATGGGGAGCTGTTTGAGGCAAACGATAAATCAAGTTTTATTTATTTCTGTCAGTGTTAATAGGAGAACAGGCAAGTGACTGTGTTCACTGGGCAGATGGGAAACGTAGTTAAAGAGCAGTCAGTTCTGAAACTACATTCAGGAGGTGAATTTGAATCCTGGGATGTGGGTGCGAACTCTGAGAAAGGGCACACAACAAGGGAGGATAAACAAAGTCATAAAGCCAGCCACTACACAGAAGAAAGGTGTGACCTGGAAATAGAGCATGAAGACAGGGGCCTGGTAAATGTCAATGCCATTTAAATACTTTTGCTGCTAGCACCTTCAAAGTTCTCTGAGTCCCAGCACTTCAGAAGGAACACGTTTGCAACTTATTGTGAGTCCTTGGGCAAATCATTTGATTGTGAATAGGGCCAACTCAAAAGACTGTGAATTATGATCGTCACTGCTATTAGCCTGACCCACCATTAAAGAGGGTAATGGCCTTCAGCACCATCTGAAGGACCTAAGGATGTCGGCCATCTACTTAAGAATTGTGTCACCTTATTTAGGGTTCCTATAACAGGAAACTTGTGGTTCTCAAACTTTAGTGCACATCAGAATTGCCTGAAGGACTTGTTATAACATAGATTGCTGGACTCCACTCTTAGAGACTCTGGCTTACTAGGTCTGTTATGTATTTATAACAAGTTCCCAGGAGCCACTGATGCTGCTGGTCCATAAACTAACTCTGAGAACTATTGGTAAACCCTCCACAGAGGCACTCCCTACAGTGAGGGCTACCAGTAGTTAATTCAGGGTAAGTAACTGGATGCAAACTGTAACTTCAGGCAATTTTTTAGCAATGCGTTTCTAGGCCAAAACCTCTAGATAAAAGGAGCTCTCAAAAAGCATAAGAGCAAATATGGAGTTAATAGAAATGTTCTTTTCCAAATGAAAGCATATGTTTTACAGCCTCAAAGGAAGATCCTCATGTAGACTGTACCAAAAACAAAACAGACAAAAAAATAAAAAAAATTAAAAAAACTGAAAGCTAAAATGAAAGAACTTTATGAAAGAAAAAAAAAACACTTATGCTTGCCAAAGTTAATATTCAGGCCTATATATTTTCCTCATGCTTTTTCTCATATTGCAGCTTTCATTTAAAATAACATTGTTTTTTTATATAGAATAGAACCTAGATTCCTACCAGTTATTCTAAACAAAAGGGGTTATTTTCTAGTATTTTCAGTTTAGTTTTTGTTCATGAACAATATTGTATTAATAACTTAAAAGCCAGTTTCAGTAAGAAACTTGGCTGTTTACATATACATTTTTTATTTTTTTAAATTACAGTTGACATACGATATTATTAGTTTCAGTTATACAGCGTAGTGACTAGACATTTGTATAATTCACAAAATGATGACCCTGATAAGTCTAGTACCCATCTGACACCATACATCATTATTCTAATATTGACTATATTTCTTGTACTATACTAAATTATTTCCATTAGTTTTTTTTAAATTATGGTTGACAATCAATATTATATTAGGTATACAGCATAGTGGTTAGTCATTTACATAATTTATGAAGCCATCCCCCCAATAAATCTAGTACCATACATATATGTTTATAATGTAAAATTTTTATGATAGATTTCAAACACATTAGATCAATTCTAGCTCTAAATTGCATTGCTTTCTTGTAGTGTGCATTTATACCTTGTTTCATTTTATTTTTCACCTAAAGTTATTTCATTTCCTTGGTTTATAAACACCTTTAATTCTCTTTAATTGAAAGGGCAAGGTAACTTAATACAGCATTCACGCTAGCAATGATAACCCCCAGTGCAGAACCAAATGAAACAGCAAAAATATAGCAACGTGTCCTATGTCATTAAAGAAAGGAAAAAAAAAATGTGTTGAAAGTCAGAAAAGCCACAATGAAGAAATTCAAGAGTGGAAGTGTAGAGAATTATAATGGAAAAAGAAAAGAAGAAAGTCGAGTTTCCTTTACTTTTAGAGTAAGCCAGTTTGAAAGTTAGTGAGTAAATGTTACAGTTATTTAAATGGCAAGGTTAGTGAATCCTAGACAAACATTATGGTTCAAATCTCCATTGTATGAAGCACACCTGTATATTCCACTTGATCTTCTCAGTGATCCTATAAGGAAGACGAGACTATACCCATTTTTAGATGAGAAGACTGGACTACAAAGTGAGATTAGGTGATGTGTAAGAGTCACACAGATGGAAATGGGCTCAAATTCAAATTCTTCCAATTACAAACACAGGGCATATTCTACTAACCAGCCTATTAACCAAAGCTTTTATCAGAAAGCTAATTTTTCTAAACATTTAGATTGATATATGAGTAAAAGCAGTTTTGGTCTCGTCATTATTCATTGTCATCAACTGACCATTGGTTATCTCATATGAGCAACAGAATTAAGGTATAATACATGCTAATAGAACCTCTTATTATTTATGTGGATACAATAGTAAACAGAGATGAGGAACTACAGATATTAATTCAACAGACATTTGCATGTTATCTAATATTTGCCCTGGCATTGGTGAGTATTTGAGAAATATGGTTAAAATTAATATTGTCCCCTAATCTTTGGGAAGAAAGGAACTGGGAAGGTGATTGTATAGAAGCAGAATCATGTAGACACTCAGTGATATAACTAGGTTATATTGTTAAATATTTAAGATTGTTAAAGCCATAAATCAATAATTTACTAGCAGCCTAGTCCCTCGTTCATTAATTCACTTATCCACTCAAAATTTAATCTTTCATAGATTCCTTTTATACACCAGCATGGCTAGAACATACCAAGATTAATTCTTTTCTTGCCAGGAATCATTTATTGCCATTATAGATTTTATAAGTTTACTGATTGGGATTCAATTTCAATTAAATTTCAATTTCAGACTGTGTTGTCATGTTGAATCGACCCAAATATCTGTCAGGTGACACAACAGAATATCAGATGACAGAATTCTACCCTCCTAGTAAAATTCAGAAAACCCATGAAACATTTACATGGCCTGAGGTTTTCTACATGCTCAGAGTTTATCTTGAGAAATAAATTTTTCTACATTCTTTTCCAGTTTTTAAAAACCATCAACAACCAATTCATATAGTACAACTCAGTCAAAATGACTGGTGTAAAAGGCAGTCTGAACAGAGTATGGATTTACAATATTTTAAAAGACTTTGTAGTTTTATAACTTTTACATTTAGGTAGTAACTTGAAAACTAAAGATTTTGGCATTGTTCCTCAAGGTTTCTGTACCCACCTCCACCATTTTCCCAATTTATAGGCATTTCTGGTAGGGTGAAATTCATCCCTGCAGGCAGATGTCACTCTGCCCTTCCCATCAGATGATCAACCTATGGGGAGGGTAAGTGAAAACAAGATGGCTCTGAGCCCTCTGCTTATAAACCCCACAGATATATCTGGGAAGACATATGGAAGTGGAGGAAGAATTGTTAGGCATAGAGAATCACGTCATCCCTGAGGCATTGCAGAAGGGGGCAAGAGACCTAGCTGTGTGAAATATAATAATTATAACAAAGAACTGCATTTTGATCTTCTCAGAAGCTAGCAATCTATTGCCTAACACATAATTCAATATCATTTGAGAAAATAAATTAGTTAATAATATATTAATACATTGTATCAGAGGTATCACAGGAGACCACTAACATTAATGATATCAGATGTTAGAAACCCAAATACATTATATAAATTTTTTATTCTGACTAGATAAAAGTACTATTATATCCAGCCAATAATGTAAGCCATTTTCCAATTATATCTAACTTTCATGGAGCACAGTAATGATATTTTTAATTGAGGTATTAGATGTATTCCAGTGAGATAGAGTTTGGTTTAATATTAGAAAAAAAGCACTAACGATTAGAGCTATACAGTAAAGGAATGAGATTCCTCTTTAGATAGTAATGTCTACATGACAGAAAATAGCCAAGCTAATACTGGTCAAAATTTTCCAGAACTGTTGTAGAAAGGACTCATGCAATGAACAGAAGATTTTCACCTCTAGGTCCTTTTTGATTCTAAGATTCTATGAGATTGCATTGAGATTTTAAAACTTCAGAATTCTGTCTAGATCCTGTGTATAGTCCTACAGTTTTATACTCTCCAGAGACATCTCCATGCACACTGTGTATGAGTTGGGTAGATTTGAGTTCTTTTGAATTAAGCTGAAGAAAACAAGAGTAGGAAAGGTTTATTAAAATTTGCCTAAAAGAATATAGTGAATGCATCCTGATATAATCAAGTGCTGTAACATTCGAGTTCTAAAAAAAGTCCATTTCTGCTGATTGGATGTTATAATTCTTCCTAAATTTTCTAAAGTTTTTCTTCTGTTTTTAGAAATATTTCACTGTTCCCATATGAAACACTGTTTTAAGCATAAAGTTTCAGCTCCTAAAATTCATGTCAAACACTCATGAAGCATTTGTTACCAAGCAGGCATTCCAAGAATGTTCACTGTATGGTAGGGAGGCCAGCCTTTGAGAGAGCACCTGGGTCGGGTCTTTTGGCTGTAAGTCTAAACTAAATGGCTAATTGAGTCATTCTGCTTAAGAACATTCAGGTACAGAATAGTTCAACATTTCCCAACTGTTCTTTATGATAATGATAGAGGCTATAATGGAAAAAATAGAGAAGCAAAAAATGGGTCATGTGGTCAAATAAATTTCAGGACCTGTGACTTAAAGTTAAAAGTTAGTTTTTTCTAATTTGTAATTTGCTAATGTGCTTTGAGAGGGGGACATAGTGTGTAATATTTCCACATATATTCATGGAAATATCTTATTTACAAAACCTGTTTGGTATAGATGACTCATAATGCTATTTATAAATACCAAACTCAAATGCACACATATACATACACTCATAAATTTGAAGAGTCTATTTTTTCTTCAAAAATTATGGCAAGAGTATTTGGTTCATTTCTGTATTCCTCATGTCTGGTGCTCTATGACATTTATTGAATGAAAAATCAGCATTAAAGATATTGTGCTATTTCAAAAAAAAAAAAAACACCCAAAAGTCTATTCTATTATTCTTCTCACCATCCCATTTATTCCTGTTTAACTCTTCCTTATAATAATCAGATCTTATCGTAATAGATTTTAGAGTTTATCAAATGTGTCTGTATTCATGATTTTACTTGATCCTCATAAAAACATAGGTAGAGAAATATGATCATTCCTATCTTATCCATGGAGAAAATAGATATTTGGAGAAGCTGAAGACTCAATCACATCACTAGCAACTACGACACAAATTCCTGTTTCACAGTCCCACATCCAGTACGTTTCTTACTAAACATGACCATTTATGCCAATTTCAGGATTACAATCAGAAACAGGTAAAGCCTTAGCAGTTTCCTCTGCATTTGACTCTCTTTTCTTTTGCTTTGGTTTTATATCTTTTATAAACCAGCAATGTCATATATTCTTTCTCAGTATTTCCGTGCAAGCATTCTTAGCTTTTGCCTCTGGTAAGATTGCCCAAGTTTTTAAAAATAAAATTCTTCAATAATATTTGACCATTATGAATCTAGGGTCCCAAAGAGCCTCAAGAGAGCAATTGTTCCTATAGTTATAAATTTTTTAAAACACACACACACACAAATATTGTTGTCAACACCATTTTTAAGAATGTTCTCTAGGTAGCTTATGTCAGTGTTTAATCACTTGTGCAATGAAAAGTTCTTCCCCACGTGTAGACAAATGTTCTCTAGGAATGTGTTAAGTCTGTTTTATCTGTGTTTCTTTCTCTGTGGACATCTGGTCCTGTTCTTCCTGAATATTACTCATAACCTAAGAAAAAATATGTTCTCCCTGTGACTCCTTTTTTCTTTCCTGCCTCTCCCTGACCAGTGCAGAGAATAATAAGTATCTATATTATTTAAGTTAGAGGCATTGAAAAGATTAACTTGTCTCTTGCTTTTAAAATAATTGCTTTATTTTTTTAAATTTATTTTCCAGTTACTTTTGATATACAATATTATATTAGTTGCAGGTGAATAACATAGTGATTAGTCATACATAAAACTTACAAAGTGATCACCCCAATAAATCTAGTATTCCTCTGACACCATCCATAGTTATTACACTATCATTGACTATATTCCCTATGCTGTACTTTACATCACCGTGACTTCCCCCACCCAACCTCAAGACTGCACTCATTTGTGTCTGGAACATAGGCTTGCACTAGCTTTTATATTTTTCATAATTGAGGGACCCTGTGACTCAGGAGTTCTACTTCTGGGAATCTATCCTCAGAGTCTTTGGCTCCTTCCAAAACAGCGTCAAGAACTTGTATGTATTCAGTTGCGCCTTTAAGAATATCGACTTTGCTAGGTATCCTGCTTTGAGGAAGAAAGGTTGCCAGTGCCTTCTGTTTGGCAAAACCATGGTTGAGATTTTTTATCTGCTAGTGCTCCTTGGTATTGGCCATGTACTACCTCTCCAGGACAAACTGGAGGTCCTTGGTGGAGGAGTAGCCACCCAAAGGCAGCTGCTTGAGCCACCAGATGATGCCAGCTGGGGCAGCAGCCCAAACTTCCGCAGCATGTCCTCTAGAACCTTGGCCGGCAGGGCAGGGAGGAGGCTGGGCACAGTGTCCACAAGCGGCTGCCGGGGGCTTCCTTGTGACTGTTTTTATAACTGACAATTTTTACTTCTTAATTTGTTTCACTTTTTTCATCCATCCCTCAACCATCCTCCCATCTGATAAACATCAGTTCTCTGTGTCTGTTTGTTTCTGTTTTGCTACTTCATTTTTTTCTTTTTTTTTTTTTTTTTAGATTTTACATATAAGTGAAATCACATGGTATTTATCTTTGTCTGAGTTAACTTAGTATAATACCCTCTAGGTCCATCCATGATGTCACAAATGGCAAGATTTTATTCTTTTTTATGGCTCAATAATATCTATTGTGTATATGTCCTGCATTTTCTTTATCCATTCATTTATATAGCTATTGTAAGTAATGCTGCAATGAGCATACAGGTTCATATATCCTTTTGAATTAGTGTTTTGGATTTCGTCATATAAATACTCAGGTGTGTACTTGCTGAGTTATATGGTAGTTCTATTTTTCATTTCTTGAGGAACCTCCATACTGTTTTCAATAGTGGTTGCACCAATTTACAATCTCACCAACAGTGCACAAGGGTTTCCTTTTCTCCACATCCTTGCCAACACTTGTTTTAATTATTTTTGTTTGTTTTTAGAAAGAGCTTTCATAGATGTAACTTGGCAGGCATATGATTATTTATTAATCCCTTATTCCACTGAGTTCTTTGGGCCATAGAGAATGATGGACACCTACTCCAGAGTAATCTCGATCTAGTTCACCAGGTCATAATAGGTAAGCACAGGACCCTATGAGGGTCATTTCAAAGCACACATATTAGTATGGGAATATGGCAGGCCCTGGACTGTTCATTGATCTCATTACAGTTAGACCTTCTTAAATTCCAAAAGAATAGAATTGTTATCCAAGGAACACTGGGTAGAAAAGAAAAGTCTAGGAAAGGCTCTTGATGGAGGCATATGATTTAGAGAAAAAGGGATTTTCTATGCATACCAAATGGTATCACTAAAGGTAAAGAAGTAGGAATGAGCAGGCTGTGCTCAGGGCCATGGCTAGCAGGCCAGACTGGCTGGCACAGAAGATCTGGTTTGAGAACAAGATGAGCTGAAGTAGATGAAATTAGATTATAGGAGGCCTGTTAGATTTCTTTGTCCACTAATAGTACTTTCATATTGCTGAATGCATAATAATCATAATACCTGAATACTCACTAAATTCACATTTTTGGTACCTTGTTTTTTTAAGGTGTCTATTGATAAACATTTCCGAACTATGGGACAACCTCATAATATCAGTCTTTTCTTATGTAAGAGAAGTATTTTTTCTTTTTGGGAAAAAAAAAAAACACTTCTTTTATACCTTAAAAGAACTCCATAGATTGATTCATTGATCATTTATTCATTCATGTTATTAAAGTTAGCTAACTGTTTACCATAAACCAAGCACTATTCTATATTTTGATGACACAACCTTGAGTACTTCAGCCCCAACTTTCAGTAATCTTCAGTCTAAAAGATTAAGTTATATTAGAGGAAACTACTGCATTTTTCATAGCAATTAATTCTTCATTCCAAAGAACATGAGATGTGACATGCCATGCAGCGGCTATGAGTAAAATAAATCAAGGAACAAAAATATTTCAATGATCTATATGCCAAGAACTCTGCTAGGTACTAAAGGAAATTCAGAAGGCAGTGTAATAGTGTTTCTAACAACAAGGGAAAGGTAACTCTTGGGAAAATAGGCCATAAACAAAATTATCTAATAATCCAAAACTGGCCTATAAAAGCATTACAGGTCAGTGCTGTGGATTTAGAGGAGGAGGAGAGCACTTGATGGTGAGCACAGGCTGAGAAGACATAAGAGGAGCATGATCTAGCTTGGTGTTGAAGGATGGGTAGGTTTTGGATAGTCATCAACAAGCAGAGAATAAAAGACAGACATAATAGATAGGCAAAATGGTGTAGCAGTTGCCTTATTTATATCAGTTCCTTCTATAGGCAGCTAAAGGTTAATTTTGACTTCCACTGACTTTTCCAGCAGGAAAAAAAAGTATTAAAAGTTTTGCTGATCACAGAGAGCACAAGACTTCCCTTTGATTATTACCAGTATGCTCTTTCATTGAGGGGCCATAGTTAAATGGTCCAGACATCTATCTCACTTCCCTCTTAACCCACCCTCAAGGAGTTTTGTCAGTACTGTTGTATTTAACAACAGACAGAAGGGGAAAAAATCATCCAGGTGCCATGCTAGGACTACCACCATTCATCTAAGGTCCTGTTCCCCCTCAAAACAGAGAAGCAAAAGCAGGCAAAGATAAGGAAACAGTAAGGATGTGAACTGCCTGGTCTTCACAGTCTGTTGCAATGATTTCTCCATCCACTTCTCCACCTGAGAAGAATGAGATGGACTTGTACTGTTCCTGCTTCACTGCTGCTGCGATTCCACAGCCAGCTCCCCAGGCTTCTTCTGTTCATGCTCTCCTCACTAGCCCCTTTCTTGGATGATTCTGCCTGGCTTACACTCAGCAGGCAACATTTTCTCCATCAATTATCAGCTACTGAGAAGAGATTAGCTCCTTACTGGTCTCTGAAGGCCAAGAAAGCATCCAAATGAAGCAAGATGGTTTCCATGGAGCTTTGGAGCCTGGTGGTAGAGGGGATAACTTTATTTGTGAAATACCTGAATTACCAGGATAGCTCTTTAACACACTACTCAGAGTAGTAAATACAATTATATTTCTAATTTTCAATGAGAACAATAGATTAATTTCACTGGGCTAAAAGTAAGACAGGGTTAAAGCAAGTTAACAGTAGGAAGAGAGTCTTTCCAACCCCTAGCCAACTTCATAGAAATGAGACACAGGAATATCCTTTAAGTGGTCACCAGCACTCTAACATCATTTAGGTAGGTTATTTTAATATTTTTATTTTGAGATTATATTATCAATCGATTTTGTTTTTGAGTGTTTTTTCACCTTCAGAAAATAGATTTAGAGAACTACATAAAACAAAGGTGTAAAGCCCACCAAGGTCAACAAAGAGAACTTTGCCAGTCACCTCAGAAGCTTCTCCATGTGTCCCATCCCAGTTACCCCCCCGACCCTCCCTCCAAAGGTAACCACTGTCCTGGCTTTTATAGTAATCACTCCCTTGCACCTCTTTATAGTTTAATACACAAGAGAGTATCCTTAAACTCTAGTTTCATTTGCTCATTTCTTAAAATTTGATGCTTACTTTTTTAATTTATTAGGGTGACATTTGTTAGTAAAATTATATAGGTTTCAAGTGTACAGTTTGATAATATGTCATCTGTATATCGCATTATTGTTTACCATCTAGAGTCGAATCATCTTTTATCATCTTATATTTGACTTCCTTTACCCTTATTTACCTGCCCTCCCCCTTTTCCCTCTGGTGACCACTAAACTGTTATCTGTATCTATGAGGTTTTTTTTGTCTTGCACATTTGTTGATTTCAGTTTTATATCCCACATATGAGTAAAATCATATGATTCTCAACTTTTTCTGTCTGACTTATTTCTCTTAGCATGATAATCTCAAGATCTATCCATGTTGTTGCAAATGGCAGTATTTCATCTTATGACTGATTAATATTCCAGTGTATATTCATACCACATCTTCTTTATCCAATCATCTATTGAAGAGCACTTCAGTTCTTTCCATGTCTTGGCTACCGTGAATAATGCCGCAATGAATATCAGGATGCATATATATTTATGGATAAATGTTTTAAAATTTGGGGGGTAGATACCCAGTAGAGGGACTGTTGGGTCATATGGTAATTCTATTTTTAACTTGTGGTTGTACCAATTTACATTCCCACCAGTATGTATGGGAGTTCCTTTTTCCCCATCCCCCCCCACAATACTTGTTATTACTTGTCTTATTGATAATAGCCATTCTAACAGGTGTGAGGTAGTATATCATTGTGGTTTTGATTTGCATTTTCCTAATAGCTAGTAAAATTGAGCATCTTTTTATATGTATGTTGGTCATTTGTATGTCTTCTTGGGAGAAGTGTCTGTTCAGGTCCTCTGCCCATTTTTTAACTGGATTGTCTGTTTTTTTATTATTGAGTTGTATGAGTTGGCCTTTTCTTAATCCTATACTGAACTGTCTGTCCCCCATTGTCAACCATGTCCTAGCATTGTATATACCACATTGTATGTCACAGTGTGGTCTGATTTTTTCCAGTAACATGAATAACACCTTTATGGTCATTTAAAAATCTCTGAAAGTATGAGTTTTAAAGATTGTATAATTTCTCATATATAGATGGGCTAAACTGGACTTAATCATGTGTCTAACATTTCCAGGTTATTTTCAACTATTTTTCAATTAAGAAAAACAACTAAAAGCTTGAAACTTTCATTTATTCTTACACTAGAAAAAAAGTCACGGAGGTAATACCTTCAGGTTTAGGTGCAAATTTGCTTGTAGACACTTTATTTTGACTGGGGCAGTTTAAGTTTTTTGGATCATTGATATCTCTGTCCTAAAGATATCCCTTCCCTGACTCCCTGATTCTCCAGTTCTAAACCTTGATTTCAGAATATAAGAGGCTACTCCTGTGAGGGCAGACTCCTCTCTGAAGTTTCACTTCTAAAGCCAGCAATTCCTCTTAAGACCATGCTATTTCTGGCAGCTCCTTCTAGTGTCACCATAGGGCAGCCCTAAAGGTAGAAATGCAAAGCACTCATTTCGTGGATTTTTTCCCCTACACCTGGCAAAACATCAGGTTAAATATATTAATAACAAAATGAAAAATTCACGTTTATTTTATTTTTAAAGCCTATACAGTAACTCAGCATTTACATATTCCGATGCTGTGTAATGATCAGTAAACAAAATAGACTAAAAAGAGAAAAGAAAGAAGAAAGGAAACACAGAGGGTTTCTTGCAGTAATTTCTCTATGTTCACTATATCTGCTGAGAAATGGAAGCATATCTGTTCTCTATTTTCCTTCTGACAAATGTTATTCATTCTGTCCACAATGGTCCCTTCAATCTTGTTATGTTGTCCTTGCTAAATTATATCAGATTAGATCAATTCTTGATTAAAAGGTCAAAGCAATACATTACCAAGCCCTGACACCTTTTCTGCAGAGGAGTTAATTTGTATATGCTCGCCTTCTGCAGAATAGCTGCCTCAAAGTGGTGTAAATAGTAAAATTATATTCTACTATTTCTACACAAGCTTCTAATTCTTCAGCTTTTTGGCCTGCAATAAAGTCTTTGGTATTAAATGAGATCTTAGTCATATACTCTGAACTTGGGACCTGCTGCTAATAACTGGTCACATCATTTTCTGTTACATAGCTAATTTTTTTTAAATGGCTTTTACTGCTGCTTCTTGAGAATATTCTCCTGGGTGAGCTTTCTTCACTGATTATTTAAAGAAGTCATTTCTGTGTCCTGCTGTCACCCAGGTGTCTATTACTAGATCATTGTGGACAGTGTTCCATTCTACCCATCAGTGCACATTACCAATTTTCCTCTCAACACTGCTCAATTACTTGCTCACATGTTGTATTCTGCAATTTGTTCATGATACCTGCTTGGCAGGGTAGATAGCATCCTGGGCAATGTGACAACCACATCAGTGATATGTGTTTTCTCATAGATAGGGAAAGCACAGGGTTTTAAATCTGTGAACTGAACTCGTCATCTGTTTTCCTACCCTAATCTTCTGGTTCTTTTTGTATATTTAAACATTTTAATTAACAAGTGGTAGGTGTTCACTAAAAACAAATCAGATAATATGAAAGTATATGATGGAAAAGTATATAATACACTCAGTTGATTCCATCCCTACTGTGTGTGCTTTTAAGTTTATTCTCCCAGACCTTCAATCATCCACAAATAAAACTTGTATGCTTGAGGGCCACCAAAATGGCATAGATGATAGAGGCTCTGTTCATCCCTCTGGGTGACCAAATCAAAGTTGTGACGGAAACAAGGAGCAGCAGCAAGGAAAAATCACCTGGGATCTAGAGGAATAAGCCATACAACTAGGGAGAAGTCCAGGAAATCACCCTGCAATGGTAGAAGGTAGGATGGGGCGAGGAAGCGGGGCTGCCTAGTCATGAGCAGTTGAGTGAGATGGAGGCTGCAGCAGCAGCAGACGCCTCTTAAATGGGCCACATCTGTGAGCGGATTTTCACAGTGACAGACCTGCTCGCTCTGAACACCAGTGCAATTCAGCTGCGCACAGAGGGCACCAGGGACTTACAGGAGAACATTGTTGGAGTGAGGGCCAAGGTGAGACTCGCTCTGTACAGAAGTGCCAGTATCCATTGTTCCCTGTTGAGCCCTCCCTGCTCCCAGTGGCTGACAGAGCACCACCATTGCTGTGAGGTCATCACACTGGATAACAGAGGTCACTCCGCCCAGAGGATTCCCTGAAACCTCACCTCCCCCAACTCATGGGCCCACCTAAGCCACATCTAAGTTTATTCTCAGCAAGTCAGGTGCTCCCTGCTGAGCAGTGCCTAGACTCACACTGGAGGCAGCTGGCCTTGGTTTCTGGCATGGCCTTTTGATGCAACTATAAGCACAATATCTGTGGATTGCTTGCTAATCAACAAGTGGCCCTGGAGGGGCAGAGGCTTGAGCTAAATTTGGCCTGTGCTGAGCCCCTCTCAGGACTGTGCCACTGGACACCTACTTCACAAATCTACACTAATAAGACCTGGAGACTTAGGAGCTTTGCTTAGTACAGAGATATAGACATGAAAAGGCAGCCGAAATGGGAAGAAAAAGAAACAGAAACCACGTGAGGGAACAGAACAGAGATCCATATATAATGGAGTCAAGTAATCTAACAGATGCAGAGTTCAAAAGACTGATTATAAAGATGCTCAGTGAACTTTTGGTTAAGTTCAGTGAGAACTTCAACAAAGAGATAAAAAAAAAAAAACATAAAAATGGAAATTATAAAAGAGAACCAGTCTGAAATGATGAGCACATTATCTGAGATGAGAAGTATATTAAATGGAATAAACAAAGAAATAAACAGAGTGAATAAAAAAAAGGATCAAATGCCCTATCTAGAAGATGGGAAAGCCAAGGACACTCAATTAGAATGGCAAGAGATAAGATGCCAAGACTATAAAAATAATTTAAGGAGCATATGGGACACTATTAAGGGTCCAAATATCCATCTGATTGGCATCTGATTGGATCCATCTTGATTGGAAAATCAAGACGTTGAACAGCTATCTGAAGAAATAATGATAGAAAACTTCCCTAACCTGGTGAAGGAAATGGACGTAAAACCCCAGGAAGCTCAGAGAATTCCAAAAATCAGGGATCCAAAAAGGCCCACACCAGATACATCATAATTAAAATGCCAAAGGTTAAATACAAAGAAAGATAAATAAAAGCAGCAAGAGAAAAACAGATAGTTACTTATAAGGGAAAACCCCTAAGACTGGCACCTGATTTCTCAAAAGAAACTCTACAAGACAGAAGGGCTCGGCAAAAAAAAAATATATATATATATATTCAACAGGATGAAGACCCAGGATCTACAACCAAGAATAATTTATCTAGCAAAGCTATCATTTAGAGTTGAAGGACAGATAAAGAGCTTCCCAGACAAAAATAAGCTGAAAGAATTTATCACCACCAAGCCCATATTATAGGAAATGTTGGAGGGACTTCTTTAAGAAGAAAACATATGTTTCAAAAACAGGAATAAAGAATGGTAATGACTACATTCCTATCAATAAGTACCTCAAATGGAAAAGAATTAAGTGCTCCAACTTAAAGAGTAGATGAATGGAAAGAAAAACAAGACTCCTACATGTTGCCTATAAGAGACTCACTTCAAACAGATTAAAAGGAAGGGGATGGAAAACATATTGCTTTGATGGACCTAGAAGGTATTTAAGTTGGACAAAAAGATAAACACTATATGATTTCACTTATATGTGAAATCTAAAGAATAAAAAGAACAAACTAATCAAAAACAGACTCACAAATATAGTGGACAATTTGGTGATGGACAGAGGGGAGGGGAGTTTGGGGGGTGGGGAGAATGGGGTGGAGGGTTAAAGAAGTACAAATTAGTAGCTGATGGTTGGACATGGGGATGGGGAGCATGGCATAGGGAATGCAGTTAGAATGAATACATTGGCTAGATGGAGGGTCAAGGGATGAAGGGAGCAGTTTTAGGGGGAACCATTTTACGAACTATATGATGTAGCCAATGTACTATATATTTGAAACTAAATAAAATTTAAAAAGGCTAAAATTCTAATAAACTCCTAATAGAACAGATTAAAAAAAAACTTGAATTCTTTTTTTCTCCCAGAAAAATTGGATAATATTGCATACTGTTGGGCTATTAGATCTTTCATGTACATCTTTGCATATCTCATATATATATTTCCTTCACTCTTTTAGTGTAGATTCATATTTCATAATAAGATAAATGATGATGTACTCACTATTTTATTAATAAATATGTAGGTTATATCTAATTTTTTAATCATTACATAAATGTTGCCATTAACGTCTTTAGTCATCTATGTCTTTCTGTATTTATGCAAGTATTTCTCTATGACAGACTCACAGAAAGAAATTGCTAGCTTAAAGAAGATGAATAGTTTAATGTCTTAATAAATAACCACAACAATAATATGAAAGACTTTCTATGTGCCAAGTACTTATTTTAGTAAGTCCCTTATAAGTGATAACTCATTTAATCTTTACAACATTTAAATGAAGCAGGTACTACTATTATTTAATTACTGTTTTACGGATGAGGAGATTGAAGCACAGAGAGCCTAAGTAACATTCCCAAGGTCACCCAGCTAATTAATATGTGGTGGAGGCTGAATTCAAAATCGGACAACGTGGCTTAGACTGAGCTCTTACCTTCTATGCACACTCCCTCATGATTATGTTTCGGGTCCAAAACTTGCTTTTCAATTAACATTATTTTAACATCAGTTATCTCACCAGCTTTGCCAATTGTGGATACTGCTTTTTAAAGTTAGCATCGAAACTATTTTAATCTTGGTGTAAATTCGAGATGCAATAAATTTGATTGATAGGGAAAAACACAGGAATACACAATGAAGCACAGTATTAGTACCTAGGTGGGTGATATGAGTAAGAACACAGAAATAGCTTTAAGTGACAGTGACCAACAAAGACCAGAGTGGCTGGAAAAGCCATGGAGAGGTAGTGGGGCTTGGAGGATAAGGTAGTGTTTAAATATATGAAAGGAAGTCTTGTGAAAAGGGATATTGTTGAATGTATGAGAGAGAAATTTGATTGTAATTAATGGAGACAGAACTTCTAAAGTCAAGAGTTACTCAGGGAATTTGGAATTTTCCCTCAAAGCCACAGGAACACTTGGTTTTAGGAGAAGAGTAATAGGATGTAATTTGTATCTTGAGAAACAGTTCTGCTCCATTACATAAAATAGAAGTGTATGAAAACAGAGTGACCTCTTAGAATGTAACATAGATATCTAGATATGATAAGATCCTAAGCTAAGAGAGTAGAATGTTGAAGTAGAGATTGGATCAAACTATGTAAAGAATAATGGACAAGATTTAGTTATTCATTATGATCAGCAAATAAAGCAGAGGAAAAGTTCCATGGGAATTTCAATGACTGAGCTTGGATAGCAGGAAGAATGGTGTTGTCAAGGTTGGAAATGGGGAAGTCAAAAACAGGAGGAAGTTTGGGAATATCATAAGTTAATTTTTGGACTTGATGAGGTTAAGCTAAGAGGATATCCACTAGACTATTGGAAATGGAGTTCACTTGAAAGATCAGGGTAAGGACTAGAAATATAGATTTAAAAATTAATGGAATTAAGATGAGAGTTGAAATTGTAAAACCAAGGAAAGGAGAGATCTAGGGATTAATATTGGGGTGGCGGGGGTTGGGGAGTGTTGCAGTGTCACATAACAAAAGCTGAAAGAAGAAAGAGGAGGCTATAACAAAGAAAAAATAGATCAGAAAAGTAAAAAATGAACCAGGAAAGTGGACAGTCTAAAAGGGGAAAGGACCGCAACAAGGTAGCCAACCATTTCAAGGCCAAGGAGTTAGCAACTAGCAAGGAACTGGATAAATATATATTTGTTTAGAAGATCATTAGAGACTTTCAAGTGTCTAGTAGAATTATGCTACAAGATGAGATGACAAAACTAAATGAGAAATAAGTGAGCAAATATGGACAGCACAGTGAAGAAATTTTATGATTAAATATGAGAAATTAGATAACATATAAAGAAGTCATAAAGTCAATGAAAAAGTTAGTTGACTTTTTTAAAATATCTCTCAATTAATCTCTGGAGGAAATTGTAAGGATCCTGAAAGATTCTGCTATTTATAATCTCTTTTCAAACTCTTCCACAAAAATATATGGATATATTATTTCAAACCTCTATAATCAGGAGTTTAAATTCCTATTTATTGAAAAATTCTGTGTTTAGCAGATATTAAATCCAACTCTCTTGACACAAGTATTTTGCATTTTATTACTTCAAGTATACAGTATATTGGTTAGACATTTATATGATTTATGAAATGATCCCGATTACGCTATCTTCCCTCAGGCTCTACACATAGCCATTACATTACTGCTGACTGCATTCCCTATGCCGTGCTCCCCATCCCCGTGATCATCTATCACCTACTAATTTGTACTTTTTTAACCTTTTGCTCCTTCTCCCAACCCTCCAATCTCCCTCCCCTCTGGCCATCACCAAATTGTCCTCATATCTGTGAGTCTGTTTTCAATTAGTTCTTTTTGTTCCCTAGATTCTTCATATAAGTGACATCATAGGGTATTTGTCTTTCTCTCTCTGACATATTTCACTCAGCCATAATAACCTCTAGGTCCATCCATGTCATTGCAAATGGCAGGATTTCATTTTGTTAATGGCTGAGGAATATTCCATTGTATATATGAACCATAACTTCTTTATCTAATCATCTGTTGGTAGGCATTTAGGTTGCTTCCATATCTTGGCTACTGTAAATTGTGCTGCCATGAACATATGGGTGCACAGATCTTTACTAATTATTGTTTTAGTTTTCTTTGGATAAATACCCAGAAGTGCAATTGCTGGGTCAAAAGGTAGACCCATTTTTAATTTTTTGAAGAACCTCCAGACTTTTTCATAGTAGCTGTATCAATTTGCAATCCCACCAACAGTGTATGAGGGTTCCCTTTTCTCCACATCCTTACCAACATTTGTTCTTTGATTTATTGATAGCTCTTTTAACAAGTGTGAGGTGGCATCTCTCTGTGGTTTTAATTTGCATTTCTCTGATGATTCATGACCTTCAGCATCTTTTCATATATCTATTGGCCATCTGTATTTCCTCTTTGGAGAAGTATCTGTTCAGGTCTTCTGCCCATTTTTTAATTGGACTGTTTTTTTTTTGTTGTTATTTGAGTTCTTTTGGATATTAACCTTTTATCAGATGTATCATAAGCAAATATCTTCTCCCATTCAGTAGGTTGTCTTTTTGTTTTGTTGATGATGTCCTTTGCTGTGCAAAACCCTTTTAGTTTGATGTGGTCCTATTTATTTTTCTTTTTGTTTCTCTTGCCCAAGGAGATACAGCCAAAAAGAAATTACTAGTAGCAATATTAGAGATATTACTGCCTATGTTTTCTTCTAGAAGTTTTATGGTTTCGGGTTTGATGCAAGTTTTAAAACATTGTTTTAACTAGATTTATTTATTTCAGTTATAAAGGTAACATGCATATTGGAAAACGTAGAAAATAGAAAATGCAGAACGCTATAAAAATGAAAAGATCACTCAGGGACATTGTTAAATTTAATATTAATTTTATATGTTTTAAGTACTTCGAAGCTTTATATGCAATTATGTATTCTTTTCATATAGCATTTCAACATTAGTAATTTACATGATATTATCAACTCTTTGTAATATGTATGCTTATATTCAAACACATTCCTCAATTTATTTCTCAATTGCAAAATATTTAAGCTTATTTCTCATTTTTAATCAATATTTAAATTATATTTTACGTAAACATTTTCTGTGCTTAAAATTATATTTTGAATAGAATTCCATAATGAAATTACTGAGCCCAAAGTTCTGAACATTTAGAAAGCATATAATATCTAACCAAGTAGCTTTCTCACTAAAAATTTTTCCAATTTCCATTCCCATCGAAAGTTGATTAGAATATTAGATTTTTCCACAAAATCTCTGGCATTAGATGTTTGTATTTGTTTAACAAATTTGCTAATGTAATAGATAATACTAAATATTTTATTTCAATTACATTAATTTGATTACAAAAAAGTTAAACATTCTCAAAATTTATTAACTACATGAATTTCTCTTTTTGTGAATTATCTGTTTCTGACCTTTATCCATTTGTTTACTAGCACCCTTAGAATTTATCAATTTTTATGATTTCTTTATACATTAGGGATAGTAACCCTCCATCTATATAGCATGTTATAAATGTTTCCTCTGCTGTTATTTGCATATGTCTTTTGACCTATAAATGTTTTTTTATGTTTTCTTTTGTGGTTTATTTAAGTCCAAGCAGTTTTCCAAGCAGAAAACTTTATTTTCTTCCTGAAGTTCAATTTTTCAGTTTTAACTTTTAATTCATCAGAATTCTTTTGATATATGATATATGGCAAAGAGATGTATATTAAAAGTTTTTCCCCAAATAGCGGCCAATTCTCCTACCAATAATTGAGTAACCCTTTCCTTGCCCACTGATAATTCCTTTGCTATTGATATTTTAAATATATTGGAATTCTATCTCTGGACCTTTTATTCAATTCTGTCTGACCACATACGATCCCAGATTAGACCAATTTAATTATCGTTGCTTACTAAAATGCTTTAATATTTTAAAGATTATTTTTTATTTCTCTTTTTAAATAAGTTCTTAGTTGCTATTTAATGTTTTAATAAGTTCTTAGTTATTTTTCATAAATTCTGCTTTTAATAAGTTTTTAGTTTCTGTTTGTAATTATATTTTCAAATAAGCTTTGAATTCTATAAGAAAGTTTTAAGCCTTTGTGATTTTGATTAGAATTGCAGTAAATCTATAAATATGCAAATGAGTGAATTCCTTAAGGTATTTTATCTTAACTTTAAAATATAATATTTTTCATTTTTAATTATTCTTTGATACCTGTTTCCAATTTCATGGTTTTACCAGATTTTAATTGTTTATTTTAGGATATATAGATATATAGATATAGGTACAGATATATAGGATATATATATATATGTATATATATATATATATGTGTGTGTGTGTGTGTATATATATATCTGCTTTGGGAACAATATGTTGTCATTCAAAATCATGTAACTGTTTCTTATGCTTTCTATCTCCTATTAAATTATTTTTTAAAAATCTCTTGTTAAAGCAAATGTTTTCAAGTATTATATTTTTATACATATTGTTGCAAAAAAATTAATGTCACCATTTCAAGAGCCACATTATATCTTCTATTTCTTTCAATTATTGCCTTCACATAAATTTTCAGACCACTATATTTTTATTTTGCATAGTTTTAATTTGCTCTCAGTCTTAAAAGGTAGTTTTTAATGATTTACATGTGAGTGTGATATTGCTTGTTGTTTTTAAAATAAATATTCTCTATCACTTAGGAACCATCCTTAAAATCTGAATTATCTAAGAGTTTTGTCATGAATGGGCACTGAAATTTATCAAATGATTTTCCAGAATTTATGAGATAATTTTTCAGTGATACTAGGATGATAGTTTAAACCAACCTTTTTTTAAAGATAAATTATACATGGAGAATGGTTTGCATTTTATCAGTATTTCATTTAGAATTTTTGAAATTGTATGTATAAGTTAGTTTAATGATATCTTTTCATACTTTCCATGTTATGCTTTTATCTCAGGGTTATATACACATAAAATTATTAGGAAGATTATTATCTCTTTCTCTACTCAAAAGCAAGAGAATTGAAAAGGAAAAAAAATCCTTCTAAGCAGACAATATAATTATTTACGTAGAAAGCGTATGCAAATCTATAGAGGAACTATTAGAACCAATAAGAAGTTTTAACAAGATTGCTCCTTACAAAATCAACATATGTACAAACTAACAGCATTCTTTTACACAATTAATAGACAGAGTGTGAAATAAAAATTTATCTTATTTAAAATAGCAATAACATCACATACCTACAAATAAATTTAGCAAAATATGTATCATTTTATATTTATTATTTAGGACCTCAAACTTATCTTTTAAACATTTTTAACCTTTCAAATTTTGTAACTTTGTATATTTGGCAAAAATTTATTGTGTACTTCCTATATACCAGGCACTAATTAAACATTTGTAACCAGGGCAAGATTTTTTTCCTCATGGAGCTTTTATTTTGGTGGGAGAGACAGACTAAAAGCAAATAAATATGTATCGCAACATCAGAGAGGCTCTATTGAAAAAGGTAAAACAGTGTAAGAACTCCATTCCAATTTCCTAGTGCTCCAGCTGTTTCAGCAATTCAACCCAGAGTTCCCCAGAGGGACTTTGTGGGGAGTAGTTGTTGACTATTTGTCACATTGCTCTTATTTAATTCTTAGTCAGATTTACTAATTTTCATGTTTTTCTCTTTCTTTTTGCCAGCACTTGTTATTTGTTGATTTATTGATAACCATTCTGATAGGTATGAGGTGATATCTTAATGTGGTTTTAATTTGCACTTCCCTGATGATTAATGATTTTGATCATCTTTCCTTTTGTCTGTTGGCCATCTGTATGTCCTCTTGGGAGAGATGTCTATTCACATCCTCTGCCTACATTTCAATTGGATCATTTTTGGTTTTGGTGTTAAGTTGTGTTAAGTTCTTTATATGTTTTAGATATTAACCTCCTATTGGATGTATCATTTGTGAATACTTTCTCCCATTCAGTAGGTAGGTTTTTTTTTGCTTGATGGTTTCCTTTCCTGTGCAAAAACTTTTTAGTTGATGTAGTCCCATTTATTTTCTTTTTTATTTTGTTTCCCTTGCTTGAGGAGATAAATCACAAAAGATATTGCTAAGAGCAATATCAGAGAGTTTACTGCCAATGTTTTCTTCTAGTTTTATGGTTTTGGGTCTCACATTTAAGTTTTTAATCCATTTCAAGTTTATTTTTGTATGTGATATAATAAAGCATTCCAATTTCATTTTTTGGTATGCATCTGTCCAGTTTTGCCAACACCACTTATTAAAGATACTGTTTTCGCCCCATATATATTCTTGCCTCCTTTGTAATGGATTGATTGATCATATAAGTGAGAATCTATTTCTGGGCTTTCTATTCCATTGATCTACATATCTGTTTTTATGCCAGTACCATACTGTTTTAATTATTGTGTCTTTGCAGTGTAATTTGATATCAATGAGTGTGATACGTCCTACTTTGTTTTTTTCTCAAGATTTCTTTGGTGATTTGGGGTCTTTTGTGGTTCCATATATATTTTAGAATTAGTTCTACTTTTGATAAGAATGTCATTGGTATTTTAATAGGCAGTTCATTGAATCTGTATATTTAGGTAGTAAGAACATTTTAACAATATTAATACTTCCAATTCATGAACAAGGCATATCCTTTATTTGTATCGTGTTCAGTTTCTTTCTTTAATGTCTTATAATTTTCAGAGTTTAGGCCTTTCACCTCTTTGGTTAAATGTATTTCTAGGTATTTTATAGTTTTTGATGCAATTGTAAATGGGGTTGTTTTCTTAATTTTTTCTTCTGGTCTTTTATTATTGTATATAGAGATGCAACTGATTTCTGTATATTGATTCTATATCCTGCAACTTTACTGAGGTCATTTATTACTTCTAACATTTTTTGGTAGAGACTTTAAGGATATATATGTATATATAATATCATTTTTAAATAATGGGAGTTTTACTTCTTTATAATTTGGGTACTTTGGGGGCTTTTTATTTTCATCTTTTGTTTTTGTTCATTTTGTTTTGTTTTGTTTGCTGTAGCTAGGACTTCCAATACTATGTTAAAAAGAAGTGATGGTAATGTACATCCTTGTCTTGTTTCTGATTTTAGAGGAAAGGCTTTCAGCTTTTCACCCTTGAGTATGGTATTAGCTGTGAGTTTGTTATATATGGCTTTTATTATGTTGATATATGTTCACTTTATCCACACATTGCTGAGAATTTTTATCATGAAAAGATGTTGGATTTTTGTCAAATGCTTTTTCTGCATCTATTGAAATGATCATATGATTTTTATCCTTTACTTTGTTAATGTGATGTATCGCATTGATTAATACATGGATGTTGAATCATCCTTGTATTCCTGGGATGGATCCCACTTAGTCATGTTGTATAATCCTTTTAACGTATTGCTACATCTGGTTTGCTAATATTTTGTTGAAGATTTTTGCATTTGTGTTCATCAAAGATATTAGCCTGTAATTTTTGTTTTGTAGTATCTTTATCTGGTTTGGGCATCAGGTTAACACTAGCTTCATAAAATAATTTTGGAAGCATTCCTTCCTCTTCAGTTCTTTGAAAAAGTTTAAGCACAGGTATTTATTTTTCTTTGAATGTTTGGTAAAATTCATCTGTGAAGCAATCTGATCTTGGACTTGTAGTTTTGGGGAGTTTTTGATTACTGCTTCAATTTCATCGCAAGTACTTGGTCTGTTTAGATTTCATATTTCTTCCTGGTTCAGTTTTAGAAGGTTATATATTTCTAAAAACTTATCCATTTCTTTTAGATTGTTGAATTTGTTGGCATATAATTGTTTTTAAAGTACAATGGCTCTTTGTACTTCTGTGATGTTGTTGGTTTTAATGTCTTCATTTATGATTTTTTTTCAGCTTTTTTTGATAAGTTTAACTATAGATTTGTGTATTTTATTTATCTTTTCAAAGACCCAGCTTAGTTTTATTGATCTTTTAAAATTTCTATTTTATGTATTTCCTCACTGATCTTAAATATTTCCTTTTCTGTTTACTCATGGTTTTGTTAGTTCTTTGTCTAGTTCCTTGAAGTTAGATTGAGATTTTTTCTTTCTTCGAACTATATAGAACTGTGAACATCCCTCTTAGAACTGCTTTTGCTACATCCCATTAATTTTGAAAGGTTGTGTTTTTATTTCCATTTGTTTCAAGATAGTTTTTAATTTTTTTATTTCCTCTTTGATCCATTGCTTCTTTAGTAGAACATTATTTAATCTCTGCATATTCGTTTTTTTTTTTTTTTTCAGTTTTCTTTCTGTAGTATTATTTCTAGTGTCATATCATTGTGATCAGAAAGGATGCTTGATATAATTTTAATCTTTTTGAATTTATTGAGACTTTTTTGTGACCTAAGATGAGATCTATCCTGGAGAATGATCCATGTCCATTTGAAAGTGTATTCTTCAGTTTTGGGATGAAATAGATTAATGTATTTTAAGTTGATCTTGTCTAATGTGATACATATAGTCATTACTTCCTTATTTATTTTCTGTCTGGATGACCCATCCATTAATGCAAGTGGGGTATTAAAGTCCCCTACTATTATTGTATTATAGTAGATTCCTTTCTTTATGATCATTAATAATTGATTTATATATTTAGGTGCTCTTATTGGGAACATAGATATTTATGATATATTATCTTCTTGGGTAGACTCATTTATAATTATGTAATGTTCCTTGTCTTTTTTTACTTTTTTTGTTGTTGTTGTTTTAAAGTCTTTTTTGTCTTGTATAAGTATCGATATTCCAGCTTTCTTTTCATTTCTATTTGCATGTAATACTTTTCCCACCTTTTCACTTTCAATATGTATATACCTATTGATTTGAAGTGAGCTGCTTGTAAGCAGTGTATAGATGAGTCATGTTTCTTAATCTATTCAGCCACTTTATCTTTTTATTGGAGCATTTAATACATTTACATTTAAAGTAATCATTGATAAGTATGTACTGATTGCCATTTGTTAATTGTTTTTAGATTGTTTTTATGGTTGTCCTTTGTTTTTTTCTTCTTGATCACTTATGGTTTGCTGTTTCTCTTTAGCATTTTGATTAGTTCCTTTTTCTTTATTCTTTGTATAGTCATAGTTTTTTGAGGTCACCATGAGGTTTATGATTATCATTCTTTATCTATAGCAGTCTATTTTAAGCTAATAGTCATCTAAGTTCAAATATATTCTCTAAGGCAGGGGTCCCCAAACCCTGGGCCGCAGATCAGTACCAGTCCATGGCCTGTTAGGAAATGGACCACACAGCAGGAGGTGAGCAGCACTTCAAATAAGTGAAGCTTCATCTTATTTGCAACCACACCCCAGTGCTAGCATCACTGCCTTAATTACACCTCGTATCATCAGGCATTAGATTCTCCTAGGAGCACTGGTCCCTAGTGCCAAAAAGGTTGAGGACCACTGCCTAAAGACTACATTTTTACTCTCCACTCCATGCTTTGTGTACTTGATGCCATATTTTTTTGTGTTGTGTATCTCCTAACTACTTATTGTAATTTGAGTTAAATTTGATATTTTTTAACCTTCATAGTAGCTTTTTAAATGTCTGATTTTCTATGTTTATTGAATATTTGGCTTTACCTGTGAGATTTTTCCCATTCTCAAATTTTATTAATTCTGATTATGGCCTTTCCTTGTATATTTAAAGAAGACCCTTTAACATTTCTTATAAAGCTGATTTAATGGTGATGAAATTCTTTAGTTTCTGCTTCTCTAGGGATCTCTTTATCTCTCCTTCAGTTCTGAATGATAATCTTACTGGGTAAGCTATTCTAGGTTGTAGGTTCCTTTCTTTCAACATTTTCAAGATGCCCTAACACTCCCTTCTGGTCTGTGAAGTTGATGAAGAGAAATCAACTGACAGAATTATAGAG
Organism: Eidolon dupreanum; assembly: GCA_028627145.1. NCBI lineage: Eukaryota > Metazoa > Chordata > Mammalia > Chiroptera > Pteropodidae > Eidolon > Eidolon dupreanum. The sequence goes on along the minus strand of CM053509.1, from coordinate 45,443,931 downwards.
TTTTCTTTGTATATAATTCTTTTTTGTCTTGCTTCCTTTCAAGATTGTTCTTTATTTTTATTTTATTACGATGACATTGGTAATGAAATCTATTGTTTCAAGTGTATAATTTAACAGTAAGTCATGTTCACAAATTGTTCTTTAATTTTTGCCATTTTTTTTATTTATAGACTTATTTCCTTTAATAATAAATTTTGAACTGTAGTGCATTTAGTAATATTACTAGTCTGTCCTGTGATAATTTGATTTCTAAAATTTTTATTTTCAATTGCAGTTGATATTTAATATTATTTTATATTTGTTTTGGATGTACAGAATAGTGGTTAGACATTTATATAATTTACGAAGGGATCCCCCAATTAGTCTAGTACTCACCTGGACATAAATACACATAATTATTACAATATTATTATCTATCTTCCCTATACTGTACTTTGCATTCTATGACTATTTCATAACTACCAATTTGTACTTCAGATCCCTTCACCTTTTTCAGTCAGTTCCCCAACCCCCCTCCTATCTGGCAGTCATCAGTTTTCTATATCTATGAGTTTGTTTCTGTTTTACTTTTTATTTTGTTCTTTAGATCCATATGTATGTGAAATCATATGTTATTTGTCTTTCACTGTCTGATTTATTTCACTTAGCGCAATACCATTTAGGTTTTTCTATGTTGTCGCAAATGGTAAGATTTCATTCTTTTTTATGGCCAAGCAATATTCCATTGTACCTATATACCACATCTTCTTTATTCAGTTGTTTATCAATGGGCACTTAGATTGCTTCCATATCTTAGCTAAATGTAAATAATGCTGCAGTGAACATAGGAGTGGATATATCTTTTTAAATTAGTGTTTTGGATTTCTTCAAATAAATATCCAGAAGTAGAATTGCTGGGTCAAAATGTAGTTCTAGTTTTAATGTTTGAAGAATGTCCATGCTTTTTTCCTTAGTGGCTGCACCAATTTTCAGTCCCATCAACAGTGCACAAGAGTTTCCTCTCCACACCTTTGCCAATACTTGTTTGCTAATTTATTGATGATGGCCATTCTGACAGATGTGAGGTGATATCTCATTGTAGTTTTAATTTGCATTTCTCTGATGATTAGTGATGCTGAGCATCTTTTCATATGTCTACTGGTCATCTGAATGTACTCTTTGGAGAAATGTCTATTCAGGTCTTTTGCCCATATTTTAATTGGATTTTTTTTTATGTTGAGCTGCGTAAGTTCTTTATAAATTTTGGATATTAACTCATTGGCTGTATCATTAACAAATATCTTCTCCCATTCAGTAGATTGTCTTTTTTTTTTTTTTGATAGATTTCTTTGCTGTGCATAAACTTTTTAGTTTGATGTAGTCCCATTTGTTTACTTGTTCTTTTATTTCCCTTGCCTGCGGGAATATATCAGAAAAAAATATTACTAAGAGCAATTAGTAATATTAGAGTTTACTGCCTGTTTTCTTCTAGGAGTTTTACAGTTTAAGGTCTTACATTTAAGTCTTTAATCCATTTTGAGTTTATTCTTGTATATGGTATAAAAGGTTAGGTCTAGTTTCATTTTTTTTGCGTGTATCAGTCCAGTTTTTCCTACACCATTTATTGAACAAACTGTCTTTACCCGATTTTATATTCTTGCTTCCTTTGTCATAGATTAATTGACCATTTAGGCCTGGGTTTATTTCTGGGCTCTCTATTCTGTTCCATTGAATTATGTATCTGTTTTTATGCTAGTACCATGCTGTTTTGATTTATAGCCTTGTAGTATAGTTTGATATCAGGTATTGTGATACTTCCAACTTTGTTCTTATTTCTCAAGATTGCTGTAGCTATTCCTGGTCTTTTGTAGTTCCACGTAAATTTTGGGGTTATTTGTTATAGTTCTGTGACAAATGCCATTGATACTTTGATAGGGATTGCATTGAATCTATAGATTGCTTTGGGTAGTATGAGCATTTTAATGATGTTAACTTTTTCTATACATGAGCACAGTATAATCTTCTTCATTTTCTTTCTTCAATGTCTTATAATTTTCCAAGTACACGTCTTTTATCTCTTTGGTTAAATTTATTCCTAAGTATTTTATTTTTTCTTGATGCAGTGGTAAATGGAATTGTTTTCTTAATTTCTCATTCTGATAATTCATTATTGGTGTACAAAAAGGCAAATTAATATTTCCAAATATTAATTTTGTATCCTGCCACTTTACTTAATTCATTTACAAGTTCTAATATTTTTGGTGGAATATTTAAGGTTCTCTGTATATAGTATCATGTCATCTACAAATAATGACAGTTTTACTTCTTTTCCAATTTAGATGCCTTTTCTTTGAATGCTGTAGCTATGACTTCTAATACTATGTTGAATAAAAGTGGTGGAAGTCAACATCATTGTCTTATTCCTCATCTTAAGTAAAACATTTTTAGCTTTTCACTATTGAGGATGATGTTAGTGATGGTTTGTCATATATGGCCTTTGTTATGTTGAAATATGTTCCCTCTATTCCCTCTTTGCTGAGAGTTTTTGTCATAAATGGATGCTGAATTTTGTCAAACATTTTTCTGCATCTTAGATATTATGATTTTTATTCTTCATTTTGTTTATGTGGTATATCAGATTAATTGATTTGCAGATATTAAACCAACTTTGCATCCCAGGAATAAATCCCACTTGATAATGGTATGTGATTTTTTTAATGTATATTGCTGTTCAGATTTCCTGTTCTTTTTTTTTTAATTATTGATTTTTATTATGGTGACACTGGTTAACGAAATCCAGTACATTTCAGGTGTACAATTTAACAGTAAGATGGGTGTGTGTGTGTGTGTGTGTGTGTGTGTGTGTGTGTACATATACACACACATACATATTGCGCATATATATATAATATATATATTATATATATTGCATTGTGTGTTCACCTCTTATAGTTAGATTTTTTTCTGTCACCACATATTTTACCCCATCTACCTCCCTCCTCCCCACTCCACTCTCTGGTAACTACTAATCTACTGGGTATTTACCTCAAAAATTTGAAAACTCATATCTATTTCTTCTTGATTCAGTCTTGAAGACAGTGTGTTTCTAGAAATTTATCCATTTCTTCCAGGTAACTTTTGCTATTTCAAATACAATATGTTTTTGTGTGGGTCTCTTTGGGTTCATCTTGTTTAGAACTCCCTGTGCTTCCTGGGTTTGGAAAGTTTTCAGCCATTATTTCTTTAAATAAAGTTTCTGTTCCTTTCTTTCATCTCCCTTTGGGATCCCTATAATGCAAATAATTGAGATCTCTTAAACCATCCTTGTTTTTTAAATTCTTTTCTCTTCCTGCTGTTCTGACTGGTTGATTTCCACTAGTCTATCTTCCAGGTTGCTGATCCATTCTGTTAGCTGTTCTACTGTTGATTTCTTCTAATGTGTTTTTCATTTCAGTTGTATTCTTCAGGTCTCCTTGGTTTGTTCTTATACTTTGTATCTCTGTGTTGACATTCTCCCTAAGTTCCTCCATTTCACTCTTAAGTTTGGTGAAGATCTTTATGACCATTTCTTTGAATTCTTTATCAGGCAAATTACTTATTTTCATTTCCTGGGGATTTTTCCTGTTCCTTTATTTGAGAGAGATTCTTTTGTCTTTTCATTTTGTTTGACTTTCTATGTTTGTTTATATAATTTGGACAAAATAGCTGCTCTTCTTAGAAAAGTGGCATTATGTAGAATTGTGCTCTGTGTAGACTGTGTATGCAAGGTAATTTGGGGAGACTAGTAGGAGCCAAGCAAGTGCTTAAGACCTCTAGGGCACTGGCATACCGATTTGGGGCGGCTGCAGGTAGGGAGGTAAGGTGCAGTAGTAATGCCCTGTTGATCCTGCTTGCTTCCTTTATTCATGCCAAAATGGGTTTGGGCATTGCATCTGAGAACGTGCTTCAGTAAACTTGCAGGTAGGTCAGAGCATCTGGATGGAGCCCCAGCTCACCCTATAGAGGTGGAGGGAGATGTAAACCATGGTACTCACCTGCTCCTTTGACCCCACAGAACTTCTGCAGTTCCCAGAGAGTTCCTGCAGTCCCTGGAAAGCTCACTCAGCTCTCCAGTCTTCTCTATACTTTTCTCTCTTGTTTGTTGTACCAAAAGTGGTCCTGTGTTGAAGAGACCTTTGTGTAGGCTCTATGTTCTGGGTAGTTTTGGAAAGACACTTAGAGCTGAATAGGTACTTACAGGTACCTTGGCCCCTAGCCTACCAGCCCAGAGCAGCTCTCAGCAGGTAAGTGGTGAAGCCCTGTTGCTCCTGCACTCTCCCTTTGTACAGAGGCCAAAGGCTTCAGTCAGTGTGCAGCAATCTAGAAGACAAGCCAAAGCCCCTGGATAGAGCTCCTACCCACCCTGTCAAAGTGCAGGGAGACAAAAACAATGGCACTTCCTGGCTCATCTAGCCCCAGAGTTCCCACAGCTCCTCGAGGGCTCCCTCAGTATCCCAGCATTCTCTAGTCAGTCTTTTCCTCTTGTTTGTTGTCAGAAGCTGATTCAATTGTCTCACAAAAGTAATTGCTACTTATATTCATGTATATTTGATTTTGCTCATGGGAGGGACTTAGTTCATCATCCTCCTATTCTGCCGCCATCTTGGACCCCCTCTTCTGTTTTTTTGTTGAAGTATTCATTGAGTTTATCCATTCTTCTCCTGAGCTTGGTGAGCAACTATATGACCATTACTTTGACTCTTTCACAAGGTATTTTTTTTCTGGGGTTTTATCTTTTTTGGGGGGGGTGCAGGGGGAAACATATTTTTTTCTTCCTTTATTTTGCTTGACTTTCTATGATTATTTCTATGTATTTGGCAAAATAGCTCTCTTTCCAAGGTTTGAAGGAGCAGCCCTCCACAGGAGATAAAACTTATCACTTAACCTTGCCTTCATTCTTGGTTGTTTTTTGAACAGTCTGTTTCAGAGTCGTGGTGCCTAGAAATGCAATTTGCTCTGTCCACCAGAGCCTGGCATTCAAGGGAGTGTTCCTTGTGTGGGCTGTGCATGCTTGCTGGCTTGGTTGGGATTGCAGGAGTAAGGCAAAGTGGGTAGGGCCAGACTGCTTGTGAAAGTGGCATGATGGGGTGGAGCTGCAGCCCACTCATGAGAGCAAAGCATGGGAGTGGGGGTACTTGTCCACCTTCACTAGCAGGTTAGACTAGGAGTGGAAAAACAGTATCCATCAGTGCTAGCACTAGCAATGTAGAAAGTGAACAAAGACTTCTGCCCCTCTGGCAGAAGCTTTAAGATTAGCAAATGAATCTTTTTCACATCTGATCTAGGCTCTTCAAACTTTTGCTTTTGTGCTGGGTCCCCAGGTGAGTGATTCTGTGCGTAAGCTCTTTAGGAGCAGAATCTCTGTTTCCTGCAGCCTTCTGGTTCTCCTGGATGTAAGCCCTGCTGGCTGTTGGTTTTAAGAGTCAGATGTTTGGGGGACTTGCCCTTCCATTGCAGTTCCCAAGGGTTGGGATGACTGATGTGGGGCAAAAACCCCTTACTCCTCAGGAAAGAAGCTCAGTTTTGTTTGTTTTCGGATCCCTCCCCCTCGTGCATTGCTGTACCAGGGGTGGGGTTTTGGGCAAGAGTGTGTCTGTGCCTCTCTTGCCCATTTGGATGTGGCCCTTTTATCTTTAGTTGTGTGCGAACTGAACAGATGCAGTGACTGATCACCAAAAGACTTTGAAAGAAGCGATATGATTGGTCACTGATGACACATATCTGTTATTTACACAGTAATTTGTGTACTAAAAACTAGCAGCAAAGTTTTTACTATGTGCAATGAGACACATTTAATGTACCATGATAACTGAAATTTGAATGTGCTGTTGGGAGACGAGTGTTGAACTAAAATGTGACTGAGAACTAGGCATATCAACACCATGCAAAGTAAGGACTGCTTACATATTTAATCAATGAGTAAATATAAATTGGTCTTTTAATACATTTCAAAAGAATGTTACAAGTTTGTCGAATGAATTAGGTACATATGGATTATTAATATTAATAGAGATTTCCTGCCATTAAGAAATGTAGTTAGGAAGAAAAAGTCTGCATAATTAACTGCAAAACCAGGCATAGCATGGGTGCTAGGAAATGGTATAAACACCAGGTCATGAAAGCACAAACCTAGAGTTCCAAAGTAACAATTAAGTAATAATTGCAATAATAATAAACCCTTTTAAACAAGTTGCTTCTACTCTATTATGTTCCTAATTTCACTCTTTTAGGGTTGTGCCACATTAAGCAGTCAGTTCTGAAGACTATGTAGGACTTGATTGAGCAGTAAATTTCACATTTTGTATTAGAAAAAGAAATGTGCATTTTGAGAGTCTAGTAAATGTTTCCACCCAGGAGGTTTCACAGAAGTGGTCAGGCACTGCTGAGTACAATTTTTAATGTTTTTTTCTTCCCAATGCAGCTGTCCATATCTCTTTAGAAAACACACACACAAAGGATATACACGTGGAAGACTACAGAAAAGCATTTGTGAAAGAGAAAAACATATATGCTTTTAAAGAGCACATTTTGAAAGGTTTTAGGCACATTACTTTAGCTGTTGTTTTAAAACAGCATTAAGATTTTTCCTCTATAACTAAGGGCAGCAAACAGAAACTCACATATTTTACTAATTAGAATTTTATATTTTCTACCAAATTCTACAACAACTCAATTAAAACCTGTAAGTTACCTTGGTGATTAGAAATTTAGGTGAATAAATGACACCTCCTGGTGAGTGCTTCAATGGAAGGCTTTTCTCATTTACAAATATGTTATATCTAACCAGCCTGACCATCATTTCTTGATGTTTCCTCTGGCAGAAACCAGCTATTACTACATTAATTCTTACAGGAATACATGTAAGAACACCCATGAGAGTTTTAACCACAAACCCAGGTACTTAGCAGGCTCTGATCCTTAGTAAAACAACAAAGACAAATAGGCAACCTGGATGCATTTTCAGGGATGCTGAGAAGCCTTTTCTCATTAACTGTGATTTTAATAATAGTGAAACAAAAAAATCTTTATTAATCAAGAAAACTCATTTTACCAGATTCTTTTTTAATAATAGAGGGGAGGTGTTTTCCCTGTTAAACATATGAGGGTTCTCAAAATGTGCCATCAAAATTCTAAGAAATAGGAATTCCAAAATTGTTGGGAAGAACTCCAGTTACTCTCGAGTTGTCTTCTTGTAGTCTTCAATCTAGATAACCATAATATCCATGGATTTTTTTTCAGAATTTTTATATGTGGACATTATACATGAATGTTCAAGGGATTTAATGACTTTGAAACATTCTTTTATTAAATATTGAATTATATAATAAACTTGTATCCATTTACTAGACAGCTGTTATAGCAAGGTACAAAATATTCTGAATTTTAAAAAATTATCTCTTTTTAGTATCACTGTAATGCTGCCAGGTAGGTGTTGTAAAAATAAGGAAATATAAGTTCATAGAGTTTTAGTTATCTGTTAATAAATGACTGAGACCATATTTATAGTCAGAGTAGTCTGATTCCATTGCCCAGGGTTTTTATATTATGTTATAGTATTGAAGAAATCAATAAAATGATTGCAGATTATTTATAGAATTTTTAAAAATGAAAGTATTTTATAGTAGAGGTATTTGGACAGGGCTTCACAGGATGATAGATGAAGCATGTTTCAAACATATAGGTTTGTCTTAATGAAAACATGAAGTTTTGAAGAATCGGGCTGAAGATAACAGCATGAACCAGCAGTGCAGGTGAAGTAAAAGGTCTTTGAAGCATCTAAGTGAAGGGCTGTGTTTTAGGACTTGATTTATGGTATAGCGAGATGCAAGTATGAAGCTTTCCAGAAGAGGGTGGTGTGATGAGGGATCAATCTTTTACACAAATGAGATCAATTTTTTGAAAAATAAGTCTGACTGTACCACTCATGGCCAAAAACTTAGATTTCTCAGCAGTTCTAGGATAATGTCTAAAGATTTTTAAATAGTATTCGAAGTACCACCATTGTCTCTGTTTCCTTTTGCTGTTTCCTCATCTATGCTCCATCCTAACTGAACTACTTGCAGTTTTTAGGACATGCCACTGTGTTTTATGCATCCACATGTGTGCCCAGGCTATTTCCTCTGCTTTCTTTGCATAAAAGATGAATTCTAATTCAACCTTCCATAGCCCCTGTAAGCATTATATCTTCTGTGAAATAGATGATACAAATTACTAAGTAGTGAGTGTCTATATTTTAAGCCCTGTCTCATTGTTCCGCAAAACCTAAGAGAATTGGGAAAGTAATAGAAGCATTTTCATTCAAGTTATGAGCAAATCAAAGATGTTAATCCTATATAAACCAAGATCCCAGCAGAAATCAAATGGCACACCCAAATTAAGATTATTTGACAATGATTTAATAAAGAAACTAGAATACAAAAGTATGGGTGGGAGATAGAAAAGGAATAGTAAAGTAACCTCCTTTAAACAGTAGCAACAAGAGGAGGAAGAAACTACTAGAACCAAGAAGGAGACTGTTACTAGCAAGGAACCCACTTTCTACTGCATCAATGCCTCCCTTACTGATATCACAGTCCAGGTTCATACTGTATTAGTGACATGCACTATTAGCAAGTTATTCAGGTAAGACCTTGTCCTGTTCACATTAAAGCTTTAATCTCTTATTGGATTCAGAGCTTCTCTCTCTACAAGCAGGCAAAAATGGTGACTAGTAGTAGGAGAGGGAAGGTGTGGGTTTCTCTCATGTGTACCTTTCCTCTTTTTCATTGTAGTAGTTTCCCTGGTGTTGAGAAGGAAGCAGAGAGAGGGAAAAGGTGACTATTTATATTTCAGTGGTGACCATTAGTGGTTATTATTTATTTAGGGGTCATTGTCAATTTGGGTAGTTTTAATGCTGTTCAACTTCATTGTCTCTGGAGAAGTAGAATCTAGATAGAGCTGGCTGGTGTTAAGACTCATTTCCCAGTGGCAGGGCATGGATGGACTCTTCCACGTGGCTCAAGACTTGCCCACTGATTCCTTCTGCAACTCACCTGGTGCTGGCATGCCTTTTTGCCCCATCTGTGACAATCCATGACAAGACCATAGCTCACAATCACATCCTCCCTCTCTTGTCCCCAACTCTGGCACTTAAAGGCCATTCAGGAACCATCTCCCATACTTCTTAGCAACCATAACCTTAAGGAGGTGGTCCTAGCACACTCAGTGGCCAGTCATCCCCCCACTTGGCCCTGCTTAGTTCATATTACCTGCTAAACAGGCAACTAAGAAAATGAAATGCCCATAGCATTTCCAGAGTTTAGGAATATTTCTCATAGAGTTTTCTCCCCTTCACCTCAGAAAAAGGAAACATTTTTCCTCTTCCCTCTTTCCCCCGAGCAAAGAATAACCCCCCCCCGCTTGCTAATGCCCAAAGTGGTCACTTTCTGCCTTTTAATCCTTTTATCAAAAGGCTGGGATAAAGGGAGAAGGGTCCTTGTGGTGAACTGGCTCTTCTCAGCAGGTCCTATTGAGACATTTTAGCCCAAATTCAGTGGTTTTCTAAGGTTAGAAATTGGAAATCTCTGAGAACCATTTTCATATTTGGTCATTAGCAGAAGAGGGTGTAAATTGTTACAATCTGGGGCAAAATTAAAATTCAAATTGCCAAATAAACTTTACTTCTTCTAGAAATTATACTATAGATAAGTGTGCAAATATAAAAAATAATTATTCATTAGTTTGTTTCTAATAGTAAAGGATGGAAAACAACTAAAATGTAAATTATGTTATATTTATATAATGGAATGAAAGCCAAACATTATTTTAAGTGTTTCAAATATTTTAGTATTTGTAAACAATTCAATGATTTATTTTTGAGCAAATACTCATCGAATACTTACTTTGTAGTTAGTCCTATGATATTCCGGGCTATGGTAAGGAATGAGGGATGGGTTTACATATGCTCAAATGGAATGATCTTCATAATATATATTTTAGGTAAAATGATAAAAGGTAAAGCATAGTTAGAGCATGTGCTTCTAATTGTGAAAAAAATGTACAACATAGTGATTAGACACTATGATTAAACCACAAAGTGATCACTCCAGTAAATCTAGTGCCCCTTTGACACACCATACATAATTATTACAATATTATTAGCTAAATTCCTCATGCTATACTTTCTATCTACATAACTATTTTGTAACTACCAATTTGTACTTCTTAATCCCTCTCCCTATTTCACCAACCCCCGAACCCCACTGCCATCTGGTAACCCTCAAAATGTTCTCTATATGAGTTTATTTGTTTACATATACATGCAATCATATGGCATTTGTCTTCCTTTATCTGACTTACTATACTCAGCACACTACCATTGTAAAATATATTTTTCTATCCCCTTACTTTTAGTCTGTCATTTCATCTGAAGTGAGCCTTGTGTAGGCAGCCTTCGTAAGGGTCTTGGTTTCTCATGCATTCAGCCACCCTATCTTTTGATTCGAGCATTTAATTCTTTTGCATTTGAAGTACTAGTTGATAGATACGTAGACTTTTGATACATATTTTTCTTAAGTCCCTCCAACATTTCCTGTAATATTAGCTTGGTGGTGATGAACTCCTTTAGCTTTTTCTTGTCTGAGAAGTTCTTTATCTGTCCTTCGATTCTAAATAACTTTGCTGCATAAAATAATCTTTGTTGTAGGTCCTGGGTTTTCATCACTTTGAATATTTTGTGCCAGGCCCTTCTGGCCTATAAAATTGGTTGAGAAATCAGCTGACAGTCTTAAAAGTGTTCCCTTGAATGTAACTAATTGCTTTTCTCTTGCTGCTTTTAAGATTCTCTCTTTGAATTTAATCTTTGGAATTTTAATTATGATGTGTCTCGGTGTGGGACTCTTTGGGATCATCTTGTTTGAGACTCTCTCAACTTTTTGGGCTTATATGTCTATTTCCCTTTCCAAGTTAGGGAAGTTTTTCATCATTATTTCTTCAAATAAGTTTTCAATTCCTTGCTCTCTGTCTTCTCCTTCTGGTACAAATGTTATGCTTAATGTTGTCCCAGAGGCTTCTTAAACTATCTTCATTTTTTTTGGATTCTTTTTGCTTGTTGCTGTTCAGATTGGGTGCCCATCTTCTATGTCACTAATTCAATCTTCCGTTTCATCCACTGTGTTGATTCCCTCTAATGTACTCTTTATCTCATACTGTATTCTTCCTTTCTGACTGGATTTCTATTATGTTTTCTATTTTTTCTATTTTCTATCTTTGTTAAATTTCTCACTGAGTTCATGTACTCTTCCCCTAAGTTCATTGAGCATCCTTATAACCAGTGTTTTGAACTCTGCATCTGGTATATTCCTTTTCTCCATTTTGGTGAATTCTTTTTCTAAAGCTTTGTTCTTTTTTTTCATGTGGGACAGGCTTGTCTCCCATTTTGGCTGCCACTCTGTGTCTGTTTCAATGTATTAGGTAGGGCTCCTAAGTCTCCTGGTCTTAGTAGGATGGTTTTATGTAGTAGGTATGTAGTGGGGCCCCTTGGCACAGATCTGGGAGGAGTACAGCTGCAGGTCAAGTTCAGCCATAGCCTGTGCACCTCTGGGGCCACCTAGTAAGAGACATCTTGAGGGGCCAAGTTAGAAACCGAGGCAGGCTGCTGCTAGTGTGGGGCTTCGGCTGCTCAGCAAGGGGTAAAGAGCATGCCGAGGCCATATGCTGCTTCTTTGGGTTTTGAGAGCCTTTAAGAGAGTTTATGAAATGTTGCAGCATGGGGCTAAGATAGCCGTTTATATGAAATAAATTACCAGAAGCAGCTTGGGTGGGCCCACAAGTTGGGAGAGGCAGAGCAACCTGTGTTATCCAGGTACCTGTGGTACCTGTGTCTGCAGGCTGGGAGGGCTTAACAAAAGAATAATGGCTTCTGCCTGCACCCCTATCCTGGAGCAAGCCTCCCCTCCAGCCCTCTTCCTGAAGCCCAACAGCTCAGAGCCTCCCATATGTCCCTGGCACCTCTCAAGCAGCTACACCACCACTGGCACTCAGTGAGCGAGTCAGGCCGGGTGTGGGTCCTTTAAGAGGAAGGTCTCCACTTCCCGCAGCCCTCTATCTTACTTGGCCACAACCTCTACTGGTTTTCACAGCCAGAAATTATGGAGACTTCTCTTCTTGGCTCTGGAACCCTGGGCTGTGTCCCCCAGTGTGTGGCCGGGACCCCTCACTCCTCTAGTTGGGGAGGGGGCTCTACAATCAAGATAGCCCTCCCGATTCTCAATGGCCTCTCCTAGCGTTTTAAGGTGATCTAGTTGTAGGGATTCTGTTCAACCACATACTGGTTGCTGTATAGTTTTAATTTTGGTGTGATTACTAGAGGAGGCATGTACAGCCTCTGCCTTCTACGCCATCTCATATTGAGTATAAATGATATGTTAATAGATGTGTATATACTAAGAGGCTGGTATTATTATCCCCATTTTACAAATGAGAAAACTGAGCTTTGAGTGTACAGCAAATTCCACAGAACCAGTGGTGGCATAACTGATTTGAATTCAAGTTTATCTGATCCCAAATCACAGGCACTTTCCAATGCTTGACTAACCTTTATCAAGGTAGACTACTTTTTAGACCTTATAATATGTCATAGAACTTATCACAGTATATTGCAATAACATTTACATGTTAGTCTCTCCTGGCCTACTGTAGGCTTCATGATGGCAGGTGCACTGGTATGGGACATTGTAGCAAAGGTCTTAAGGGAATGACAATAACACATCTTTGTACATAAGCCATAAATAGAGCTTTATTAAGTAACTGGTAAGGCAACTGCAAGTTCTTTTAACAATAATACGAACACAGTATCTTACGTCTGAGGACCATATGAAATTTTAGCTCAATGGGAAAAATGTTTATACACATGTCTGAAAATTGTCTAGCAAATTTAATTAGTGGACATTTAACAATACCTGTTATGCACTATTAACGAAAAGAACCATTCATTTTCAGGAAGGGACACTTTAAAGTCCCTTATGCAGAGAATGTAGATGTCTATTAAGTAGTCTGAAAGTTCAGGCCAGTAAATTTCCACTTGTTTTCAGGTCGATCCTCCAAAGATTCAGTGGGTCAGATATCTGTTCATGTGGACATCACCACCACCCCAGGAACTGGAGAGCATAAAATCACTGTAAAAGGTATATTTCAGATCCAAGAAATCAAAGAGGCCATTAGATTTTAACCTCTACAGTAATATTAAAATATTTTTCCTTAGATCTGTTTTTAAAACTATATTAAATGATTTTATGGCATACTTAGAATTTCATGAAACCAGAACTTTTTAAAAAAATCAATGGCACAGATATTTAGCCTATGTTATTTGAAATAGCTAAGTGATTCAAATGCATCAGTGATTACATTTCATGACTATATTTTGAACATTTTCTTTGTGGTCGATGCTATGATTGATTGATATATATATATATATATATATATATAGAACATTAGTGCCATGATTGGTTCCATAACTTGTCAATCAAATTTTAAATAAGTCTGTATGTTCTTACTAATCTATCTCCTTTTTCTATGTGATTTCTAACAACTGGTTAGATTTTTTTAATAAGTGGTTCAATCTATTGGTTTTATATTGTAAAAACAATCTCAATGCAAGGGTCATTTCAAAGGTGAAATTTAATATATTGCTCAATAGAACCATATTTTTGTATTATAGACTTAGTCATTTAAAATATTTACACCAATGTCTGAAGATTTGTGAACTTTTTGCATTAGCAAATTTAGTTATGATACTTCCTTAAGGATATCATCATCAAAGAATGTACATTTAAGAATTATTTATGATGCCCGAAGTTGGGAAACAACCATAATGTTTAATAAGTGACTGGTTAAATATAGGATGAACTGTATACATAAAGGAATATTTGCAGTTGGAAAATATATTATGAATATATAAAGATATCCATGATGGATTTAAAAAATACAGCTACTTATAAGACTAATATTTTATAATTTCATTCTATATATAATTAAATATTGAAAGCATATACACCAAAGTATTTCCTCTGAAAAATTAGGTTTATTTTAATCCATTTTCTGTATATTTTAAACTTTCATAATGAACACAATTTTATCCAAGATGAATAACTTCATTAGTAATAAATGTCATTTCAATTACAGCTAACTTTTTGCCACATCAATGCCACACAGCTTAGAGCTGACAGCCCCATCAAGTGTGCATGCCAGAGAGTTGTCTTTCTTCAAGGATATTTTCTTGTCAGTGGAATTAGGGCACTATCAAATGGAAATTATGGCTTCATACATCATTTTAATAATAAAAGTTCATTCTAAATGCCAAAAAGAGAGGCTAATAATTCACACATATATTTGCTAACACTTATGATTCTTTTCCCTTTTTGGTTTTTAGTGATTGCCATTAGTAACCTCAACTGGCAGACCACTGCAATGTTCCGCCCCTTCGTTGAAGTTTGTATGCTGGGACCCAACCTTGGAGACAAGAAGAGAAAACAAGGCACAAAGACAAAAAGCAACACATGGTCACCCAAGTACAATGAAACATTTCATTTGTAAGTCATGACCCAAATTATTTATTCAACCAGATGATAGACACTGTATAGCTAAACTTATTGAGGGGTTCATGATAGGAATGGCTTTGCTAAGGAAAATGAAACCTATGTGTTTAAGTATTCTAGTTCATCACTCATCCCAGGCAAATGAAGGCTATATTTTTAGTTACTTTCCATTTGCTCAGTATCTGTTCAGTACCCACCATATATCAGGCAGTATTACAGGCATTGGATATGTGCAATAGGAAGTCTCTGTTTTCATGGAAGTTACTTTCTAGAGATGAGAAACATAAAATCACAGATTTATAATATGATAGTATTATACAGAATTAAAACAGGGTGATATGATAGAATGGTTGGTTGCCTAGATTGGGCATTCAGGAAAGCCTCTCTGAACAGGTGACTTAAATTAAAACCTGAGAAAATAACCAGTCATGTAAGGAAGGGTGTTGAGAGTGTTTCAAGCCAAGCAAAAATGCTGGTACAAGGACTCTTAGGCAAGAGTCTACTTGGCATATTTAAGGAACAGTATACAAGGGCAAGAGTTGGTCAGAGTACAGGAGACTAGGTTCATTCTAAGTTCAACAGAAGACCTTGAAAGGTTTTCAGATAAGAGGATGAACAATCTCATTTACATTTGTAAGTAATTATTCTGTTTGCAGTATAGAGAAATAATTATAGGGAAGCAAGACCAAATATGTAAAGATGAGTTAGAAGGCTATTGCAATAATCCAGGCAAGAGATAATCTTGACTGACCAGATGGTAGTAGAGAGATAGAACAAAAAAGTATGTGTTAGGTTTCCAAGAACATTTAATTTAGTGTATTAATGACTTATTTACAAATGAATTTACAAAAATGTGAGAATACAAGAACTTCAAGGAATTATGATATAACCTGGAGCTGGTAGTAGTTGCCCTTACTACAACAGAGGAAAGATAAGACTCGTTACTAAAATTAGGGAAGTGACAGTTTCATGTATAGTCAGCCACCTTAAAAGAGTAGTAGTCTTCCATGGAGGAAAACAGCCCACTTGAGGTGGCCTCACAGTCAAGGAGCCAGGAACATAAAGACTTTGACCTTACTCTCATTACCTCCGATGTCCCCTATGGGGCTCCCTTTTGGCCAACACTAACTGGAAGCCATAGCACACAGAAACTATGTAGTCCTTACAGGCCAGCAGTCTATTGTGAAGTGCAAGGAGAAGGATGGAGAGTAGATCCCACTGGGGCAAATGGAAAATATCTGATAGTGAATGAAATCAAGGATGACCCTGAGGTTTTTGGCAGTAGCAACTGAGTAGGCAGTGATTTACTAAGATGGGAGAGATCAAAGATTTTAAATCTATTAATTTGGAGATGCCTATTGGAGGTACAAGAAGAAATATCAAGTACATAACTAGATACAACTTTAGAATAATCTGCATATTTGTAATTCCATAAATGTAGATGATGTGACCTAGGGATAAAGGAGAGGACATAAGACCAAGAGCTAGGGGCTTGCACACACCACAGCGGTCTCTACTGGTTTGCACTCAAGTTCCCAGAGATCTTTCAGCACTCTGTGCTCTGAGTACTTAACTATTCTACCACATCTGTTAAAAGGGTTAATAGTTTAATCATAATACCTGCTAACAAACCAGCTCACTAGATTCTACCTCTCTATTCCAAATTATGCAAAACAAAATTGATCCAATTAAAATACCTTCTAGAAGTACTTGAATCACGCAAGATATGACACTTAGAGCTACTAGGACTCAGTTCTGAGAAAAGGCAGCATTTTGATACATTTCATATCACAAGATGATATGGCTCCTATCATATTTTGTTTTTCTATTCTTACCCACTAGGCTTCCATTTTCTTCCATATTTAATATTGTCACTAAATTAAGTCCACAGTTTAGTTATCAGTGTCACCCAAAAACGAAAGTTTGAGTCACTAGGAAGAGATGTAGAAGGTTGTACTGCTTAGGGCTAGATGTGCATTCACTGGAAAGTCAAGAATATCTGAGGGTGAATTAAAATAAAGGGCAGCATACCACTCAGCCTTCTTCATTATGTCCAGTCGGGCACTGATAATTGTCTTGGGTTGTTATTAGTAGAGGCCATCTTCAGCCCCACACTTGACAAGCCTAACTTTTGCCATACAAAAGCACTGGCCTTTGCTGGAACTAATTTACTCTGGCGATTTGTATCCAATTTGGCATCTTGTAAATAGTGCTTGATCATCTGTGCAGTATATTCCCCTGAGAAAAGGATTCTAGGTATGACAGCATCTCCAGGAGTCTGAGGTAAAGAAAAGAAGTTATAATAACTGATCTTGAAAAGGCATATAAATTCTTCCAAGAGGCACCCCTCACTCTGGCCTAGCTCCTATGACCCCTAGCAACCCCAACCGATCCCTATACCAGTGGGGAGACCCTGCCTCCAATGATTAAGTACAACATAATATTTTAATTCCAGCTTCTACTGATACACTTAACATCAGGCCAGTAAAGCATATTTAGATGGATTTCCTAGCTAGAGAGTTTTTAATTGTCTTTACATAGATATATTACTTGGCACTCAAGTAAAGAATATTTGCATTAGAATTAAAATACAATGATACTCTATTTGCCAGTATAATCTGAGCAATGTATAACATTTTAACAGTATTTTTTAAACAATATTGCCTAGGTAAAGTTTTTGCTCAACATTCATATTTTTAATCCACACAGCATTCTGGGTCATGAAAACCGCCCAGGGGCCTATGAACTTCATCTCTCAGTTAAAGATTACTGCTTTGCCCGAGAAGATCGAATTATCGGAATGACAGTAATTCAGCTACAGAACATAGCAGAAAAGGGAAGTTATGGGGCATGGTATCCTCTTTTGAAAAATGTTTCTGTGGATGAAACTGGTTTGACTATCCTTAGAATACTCTCTCAGAGGACCAGTGATGATGTGGCTAAAGAATTTGTAAGACTTAAATTTGAAACAAGATCTGCTGAAGAGAGTGCTTGAAAAGAAAACTGAAGACACCATCTTTGAGAATTCATAAACTAATTGTTCGACTACTGCATGCATGTGCAAATACATGGGAATGTTTTTTTCACTATGTTTCAGTGTTTGCCAGTACTCACATACAATGTCAACAAGGTATGTGGAAAACCTGCTGAACTTTTACACCATTTCTGGTCTTTGGGTAATGTTCCATGAAGTGCCAAAATTATGACATAAAGTGAAATATCCAGAATCTTTTTAAATGTTGATTTCATTTTATTACCAATTTCTCATCCATTAAACATACTCAACAATTAGTCTTTTGATTTTTGTCTATTAGTTGTCTGTTAGTTTATATTGCCCATGGATCAGAAAGGGTTTGTTACTCAAATTCTGTTTTATTTAGACTTACCTCATTGTGGATGTCTTACAAATACCCTTTTCTATCATAACTAGAAATGCAGTCACTTCTAGAAAGTATTTGTAATTTTATAGTTGCAGATATATTGTGATGATTTTTGCATACAAATTAAAATAGAAAAGGTGGGAAATATTTTATGCTGACAAGTTTCCAACCTTTCTGAAATATCACTGTGAAGAAATGCTGTTAAAGCAAACTTGTACAAAGCAATGCTAAATAGAGTTTGTTAACAATGTTTGATATATTAACAAAACTTTGTTCTTTAAAACTGCCAAGGTCACATCACATTTGTAAAAAAAGGTAAGTTGACACATTTGCCATCTAGCATTATGTCTTGGCTTTACCATATTTCATTCTTTAGAAAGTCATGGGATTAATGATTTAGAAATGTGATGGAAGGTTTTTTCATAAAATTACCTATGATAAATAACTATACTATTAGCATTTTCCCTCTGACAGTTATGACTGTTTTATTTCCTTAGCACTGTATAATCAGTTAAATACTTTTTTCTTTTAAAAATATTCAACAACATATACTGAATGCAGCATTACTATATATTGCACTAGAACAAAAAGTCACGTCCTTAACTATTTAGTGAAAAATGTAAAATAAAGTCTAAAGAAATTGCTTATAATTTTGTTATGTATAAGACCAAAATGCATCAGATGAAACAGGAAAACAATACAGCAAGGTACATAAAACTAAGTTGGATTTTGAATATGAAATAGTTGATGAATATTTGCATTTTCTGTATTTTTATGGCTTGACTTTTTAGAGTCTGCATTTAAATACTTGGCTGTAGAACAGTACTTTGTAATTTATGGTCATAACTGTTAGTGGACAACATATACGTGCAGAAACAAGAACCAGTTTTTGTGTTTTGCAAACAAGCTGGTCTCATATGTTAAGAACAGAAATAAATATTATCATGACTCTCAGAACCATTCTGTTACTGGGTGTGAAAGCACAGACTGGTGAGATCCACTACTTCATGTTAAATTGTTAGGCAATTGCTTTGTTAATGACTTCTCCAAATGCATAGTACAATGTGATCCTCTGGCATATGCATTAATAAATGGGTGTATATTGAGTACATGCAACACTTTATTGTATCTTCTGCCTTAATTATGCAACATCATTCATTATTTAGAAATAACAACTACAGTCTTTTTTCCTTTACTGGATAGAAGAATCTTTACATTCTTTGGTTCTAATATCTCGGTTCTAATATCTCATTAGAATTTGAAGAATAATTTTCCGGCACTGGTATTCGTGGAAATGGCTACATAATACGAGATAATGACACTGAAAATAATAAGGAAGAAGTGATATAGCTAACTGTATGTCTCTGAGTACTGTTAAGACCCATAAGAAAATTCAACAGTCAACCTATAAACAAGCAACATTGTTAAACAACAGCTTACTCATTATTTCAGTGAAGGACTCACTCTAGACTTATCTTATAATGATCTTACAGAACATTGACTTGACCTCTTTAGCAGCACATTAATGTCATAAAACATGATACGCTTGACTAAATGGCATTTTGGGTTTGCACCAATTACTTAAAACGATTTTAAGCTAAGTATTTTCCAGTATTTAATTAGACCTATCCATTCTCTTTTTTTTAAATATAGAATCTATAACAGCAGTGGGAATTGAGTCTATTTATTATAAAATACAGGTACTAATTTTGAAAGTTATAAATTCTGCAGTTTTTGTTGTTTCTCCCAAGACACAAGTATTTCTGCTCTCTCCAGAACAAAGCCTATTGTGTTTACATACCCAAATTAGTAGTCCCTGAGGTTCACAGCAATCTGTATCAACTATATACTCCATTTAAGCGTGTGTCAATTTGTTATTCTAGACAAAACGCACACAGATGTTATTTTATAGATGAACTTCTCATTAGAGGTTCTTAAAGGAACAAGTGAAAAGCAACTTTTGCCAAATGAAGTATTTACAGTCATACTGGATCATCTTATTTAAAGGAACACTAATAAATTATTATTTAAGTAATCTGATATCCCCATCACATCTGTTCTAATTACTCAATTTCTAGGATAATTTACATATTGAATTTCCCTTAAATGAGGCACATTTAAAAATGACAATTCTAACTTAATATTTTTCATTTGGTATTTTTAAATAAATGATGTGTATTTTCTTTTAATTTTTATTATATAGATCTAACTATATGAGCCCTATGTAGTAGTTTTAATCTTTATAGTTAAATAATTAAAAATAACCATATTTATACAGGACTCAAGAAATATCTTCGAGGAGATAGCTGATTCCCCTATTACCACTTGGCAGAATTCTTGAACAGATAGGGAAGAACATCCACAGAAAAGAAAAACCAATGGCAGTAAATTTAGGGAAACTCTCAATGAAAATAAAAATAAAAATGCAAAATACCCTTTACTTATCAAATTGGCAAAAAATATTAAAAAGTTGATTCAGGAATCAACATAGTATTTTGAACAATTCTTCACCAATATCATTAATAAGATCCAAGTATACTTTGCATCCATTACCTATAGGAGCTGAAAGAAAATGTTTTGTATGCAATAAATAGCACACATTGTGATGATGATGATGGCAAAGAGAAAGAAATAATGAGAAGTTATTACATTTGCAGTAGGATAACCCTTTGTTGTAGGAAGCTGTCCTGGGCATTGTAGGATGTTGAACAGCATCCCTGGCCTCTTCCCTGGGTCCAGATATCATGACCTTTACCTTAAAAACTGGCAAGAACCACCTAGCTCTGTTAAACCAGGCGTAAACAGGTTGGCTGTATAACAATCCCTTCCCTCTGTCACCCACCCTTCTAAACTCTCAATGCTTAAATATTACAAAATAAAACCAAAGAAGGCTGTGTTCCTCCAATATTGGTTCTTTCCAAAAGTTTAGAAATAAATCCCTGATTTAAAAAAAGGACATCAGCATCATGCCAGCATGAGAAAACTTCCTGGTCTCTCTCCCTAAAGTTTCAAGTTGGACAACTGTAATTCAACAAAGCATTACCTGTGCAACACACACACACACACATTTGAGAGATCCACGCACTGAGACATCATAGAAAGGTGGGAAAATCATAGAAAGCAGGAGAGGCATGAAGGAGGGAAGATGGAGATGGGAGCTGTAGATGCAATCTGGTGTTTACCAGGGCCCCCATCAGATGTCCTAGCAGTGAAGGATCAAATTACAACCTATACTGGGCAGGCCAGAGGGAGCATTCCAGCCTCAGTGGCAGGTACACTTCCAGGTTGAGGTCAGGGACAGGAGCAGAGAAGTGGTGCAAAGGGTGGAAGCTACAGTAGAGCAGCCCTCATCACCGAAGGAAAAAAAAAAAAGCTGGGGATTCGTGAATTTATACCCTCTCGGCCTCCCATAGCCCATCTGGCTCCAGTAGAGAAAGCAAGAATGGAGGCAGGTCATGAAGGGGCAGAAGCAACATTCCAGCCAGAGTGGCCTGTACTCATTGCAGCTAAACCCAGTGGAAAAACAAAGCCCCTCCCTCACCCATTACGGCAAAACATCATAGAGGCACCTGGAACACCTCAGATAGCACCCTGTGGCTGACAGCTTCTGGTTGCAGGATAGCAGCACTGGAAATTCAAAGGGCCAGTGCTCCATTGCCCACCACATTCTACCATTGGGGGTGGTGCCCTGAGACTTAGGTGACCAGGTCATAGAGGGGATGCCCACCTCCTAGGGGAATATGGAGCATTTTACACAGCCGAGGTGGCACCACCCCCACAGAGATCCTGTAAGTCCCAGTAGTACAGGTAAGAGAAAACAAAAAAAGGAATAATTATGTGATAAGAGGCACTAGCTAACACTACAATGACAATCATACTGCAATATATAAATGTATCAAATCAACATTTGTACACCTCAAAATTACATTAAAAGTCAAATATATTTTGATTTAATAGAGAAATCTAGGCCACAGGAGTAAGGACTAAAAGCAAACACCAGTTATAATTTATAAAGATACTGACAAAATAGAATGGAAAACACAGGACATTTGAATAATACATTTAACCAGAAAGAATTGATAAGTCGCTCTTAAAATTTGCAAATATTATAAATAGTGCATATATTTTCTCCAGTCATATAGAAAATTTACAATATTAATCTTTTGTCTCTAAGGAAATATCATTAAATAGGTAGGAAGGGGGTGAGGAATGGAGGAGAAAGGAGAAATACATACCATACTAGACGTACTCTAATAGGTAAGAAAATTAACTCACTTTTGGCAAAAAGATGAAAATATAGGCAAAATAATAAGCAAAACTGGGAATGAGAAAAGTATGATTCTTTTAAAAAATGAAGCACAAAAACTTACAATATTTTAAAATTTATAAACCCTTGCTAATTAATTTTAAAGTATGGATAAAACATATACTTCTCAGGCAAACTTATTTACTAAATATATTAGTCCAAGTAAATAACATTAGCTTTTGTAGCAAGCAATGCAAAGTCTCATGGCTCAAAACAATAAAGGTTTATTTCTTACTCACAGCAAACTCAGTGTGGTTTGGTTGATTCCTGAGCAGATTTTCTTTAAGCAATGACTTCAGCATCCTTCCTCCATGTGCAGCCATCTAGACAAGAGAAAAAACATGGACCATTTTAAGATAGTCATGGAAGTAGCATGTATCATTATCCATCCACATTCCACTGGCCTAACTGAAAGGTCACCTAACTGCAAGGGTAGCTAAGCAAAGAAGGCATCCTGTTTCCTGAAAGGAAGCCAGCATTAGTGAGCATAGAGTCAGTTTCTGCCATATGAACATTGACTCATAATGAAGCACAAAGATGGCTGAGCTATAACTATGGATGAAATTGAAATTATTATAAAAGAATCTTATCTCTAAAAGTTCTGGAAGAATCTGGTTTTATTCATGAGTTCATGCAAATATTCAAGACGCAGTTCATATCTATATCCTATGAAATGTTAGAGCACTAAAAAAGGAAAACTATTTTATGAAGCTAATTTAACACTGATTTCCACTGTGATCTAAATAGTGTCCCAGCATCTCACCTGTGAAGTGGGGATAACAATACCCCAGCATTGGAGTTATTGGGAGGATTAAATGAATTATGTAAAATACCTAAATAATGTCTGAAACATGGTAAATAATATATTCTTAAAATTATCATGCAATAACTAAAGAGACTAATCTTAATTGTAAATAAAATTTCAATTTTAAATACAATTATTTCGAACTGTATTCAATAGCAATGTAAGAAAATTATCTACCAAATTTCTTCTAGTAATACAAAGATCAAGTATTAGAAAATCCATTAATAAATGGTATAAATTGATATATAAAATAAAATGATCATCTCATTAGATGCTACAAACTATGAGAATTAACAAATAAGTTAAATAAGTTTAGAGAAAATAAGAATTAAATCAATAGTTCTCATCACAAGAAACTGCCACTTCGAGAAAAAAAGACAAAATTTTCTATTTTTAGCAATATTTAATACTTTTCTGGAATTTTAAAAGAATCATGAATCAAAGGGGGGAAAGGAGGCTCTCAGCTTCACTCAAAAATTACTGAAATAGATTTACAAAATAATGATTTTGGTTTTTTATATCTCCTCTAAAATTGATGGCTATATTATGTGAAAACATGGGACAGTGCCTAGAATGTAATATTAAATAGGGAAGCAAGACAAAATTTCATTTCAGTACAGCTAGGAAAAAGCAATACTCATATATTTTACAGAATAACATTTCTAGAGCAATAATTCTGATATCCAAGTAGTCTTTCAATATTTATAACAAAAACTGAGCTACTTTTCAAGTACCCACAGAGCTTATCACTTCGGAAATAATAACATTGTATAGCATTTACAAAACACCCTTTTCACATATACTATGCTCTTCACAGAGTGTTTTTAAAGCTAACAAAGCCCATTAACAATGGGTCCTGAAATTAAACCCAATCTCCACATGTTCTGTGGCAGAGAGATCTAATGATCTTGTTGCCTACTCACATTTTTTTTCTCTCCTTTCTCACAAAAAGGAGAACACATTATTTCAGGTAGCAAAGTTCCCTGTTAAAAGATGACATTTCTCAGCTTTCCTTGTAGCTGTGGGTGGACACTGCCTTTCTCTTCTGCTTTATATTTGCTTTCAGGAATGTGGGTGTAATGGCTGGAGGTGTAGCAGTCATCTTAGATTATGAGGTAACCTTAAGGTCCTAAGTCATGTTCTAAGCCTAGAACTCTATGTCTGTGGAGTCAGTATACCGGCCTAAGCTAGCAATCTCTAGACTCCATTTAAATGAAGAATGTAACCTTTTGAGTGTTAAAGTCATTATTATATAGAATGGAACCTAATCCTAACTGGTATGTGCTATTTCTTCTATACTATAGGTGAGATAATCAAATTTTAGAGTAACCATAGGAAAAAAATATTTTCAAATACTTAAACTGCATCTGATCACAAGATTATTAGACATTCTTCTTTCAGCACTATCACTTTAAGTAAGGAATTGACTTGTGAAAAAGGAGGAAAAAAAATCCCAGCAGCGTACATTCAGCCATACCTATAGCTTCAATTATAATCTGGCCCAGGGCCTAAATACATTTAACCATCATAGACTACTTCTGTGAATCCTAAACATCCATTCCCAACTACTTACTGATATTTCAACGAAAAAGTCTGAAGCACTAAACTCAGAGTGCCCAAAGCTGAATTCATAAATACCCCTTCAAACCTGACTACCTTAATTCTTTTCTATCACAGTAATTACCTCGAGTTAGGCCAGCCAATAACTTACAGGTCAACTGAAGCAGATCTCTGTAACCTCCCACACCCAATCAATGAAGAAGTAATATCTGTTTAAGCTTCTAGGTAGCTCTCAAATCAGCCCAACTTTTTTTTTCCTCATGACCACCACCCAGATCTACCCAACTGCCATAGCTCTTATGTACTACTACCAAACCTCCAAATCTTTTAAACTGAACCCGTTTTGGACTCTCCTCCATTCTTCTCTGCAGCTTTGGAATCAGCACCACTTTTTAAAAAGCCAAACTCATCATGCAAGTCCTTTGCTTAAATCAGTATGATGGTTTCCCATTGTCTTTACAATAAAGATAAAGATTAATAATACGACCTAAAAGAAAAACTGTGGTCTGGCCCCTGGTACCTCTTCAGCATCATATTCTCTGCTCCAGGTTCTCTGACCGAATGTTCATCAAATGTACCGTCTGCACTCCTCAGAGTCTTGGCATCGGTTGTTCCCTTTCCCTGAAATTTCTTTTCCTCCCTTTTCTCTTTATTCCACACTTCCTCTCTTCTTTTCTACTCAGCCTTAAAATCTTGACTCAAATCTTCTTTATCAAGCAACCTATCTGATAAAATAGTTTCCTCTTATAATATCTCATTGTGTCATATATACTTGTATGAATGTTTGGTTAATATTTATCTGTGCCCTCTTCTAAAACGCACACTAGATGCTCTGAGAACATGAATTATATATGCTTTGGCTATCATTGTATTTGTATGATATAAAAATTTATGCCATTCGTATGGCATAAAAAAAGGCACTGATATAGATGTATATGTGGCAATGGATTAAATAGATATAATAAACATTCTAAAATATTAATAATAAATGAGAGTTATGGATATTTTATTTTACTCTTCAATGTTTTATATTTCCTACAACTAGTATTAATAGTAATTTTTAAAGATACTTCATTATTTTTTTTAATCTTGAAAAACACAGACACTTGAATTCTGTCACATAGATAAGGAGTCTTAATTGAACTCTTTCTTATCCCTTGATAGCAGTGGCATTTACAAAGTTAAGGCATGCATGCACACACACACCCAATCAGAAAAGTCCACAAAAACGTTTTTTTTTTTTTCCCCGGGATAATAAATATTTGTTAGCTTAGTCCTAAACTGGAAAGGAGAACTCCAGTTTTTCTCAAGCAAGACTTCCAGTATCTACACAAGTCCCATGAGGGCACCTTTATCTAAAATCATTATAAAAAGAAAACAAGAAGAAAAAAGGACTTCCTCAGGAATAAAAGAACCATGTAAAGCTTCGACATAATACTTAGTGAGATTTCAAGATCCTGTCTGAATACACAGTTTAATTGCCCCCTTACCTAACCCTTCCTCAGGGAACTTGCATTTAAAGTCAAATAGCTTGTTCTTTTTTCATATATAGGGCTCCTGTGCTGAGATTTTTATTGCGGATTTTGACCTTTGCTTTTCTGTTCTGATCCTTCTCCCTCTTACTAACTGCAGTGTGGTCTTGCCATAAAAAGGATCTATCTTAGATACTGAGTAAATGTTTAAGTGCTTAACAGAACAATATTTAATTGTCATCCATTTTTCTTAAAAAAAAAAAAAAAAAAAGCATCCCACGAGAATGTGCTTAGTTAGGTTTCTTGTGTGCCTGTAACCACTTTGAGGATTTTTAGAATTTGTGATTCCTTTATTAAATATGATATGAGTTACTAAAATGGTATCAAAATGCTAATTATATGAATTCTGGTGGAGAAAACTAATTGATTCAAGCAAATCTCTCCCTTCTTTGGGTATTGTGTGGGGGTATTATTTATTTGCTTTAATAATTTTTTTGTTTTTGAAATTAAATAAATTAAAGTCATATCACTTTTGGTTGGCATTTTAAAACCAACCAAAAGTTTTATCTGGATAAAACATCTCAAATCTCATCCTTGTAAGAAGAAATGAGGATTTATGTTAGGCTCGGGGTTTTGTTATTTGTTTGTTTTGTGTTGTTTGATTTTAGTAATTTTGAGTTGCTAGGTACCAGGTACTGAGTGTTTCCTGAAACATAATTATATATTAACACTTTGCAGTTGGAGAGTCTATGGCACCCTAAAGTTTTGGGATTCTCTCCTACTGACAGAGTGTTAAGAGAATGAGGATGAATTTTGGCATCATGAAGACTTGAGTTCAGAACCTCAAACAGCGTTAATTGTAGACTTGCATGACTGTTTTACCTCTGAGTTTCAAATTACACTTTTGTAAACAGCACAATAATATCCACCTCATGAGTCTGTTCTGAAAATTGATTAAGAAAATGCAGTCATGCCCCTGGCCTGAAGTAGGCACTCAATAATCATTAGCTTCCTTCCCCTTTTCTTCACACTTAAACACTTTTGAACAGTGTTTAAACAAAGGATTTTATGAAGTGTTTAGAGATTTAAATAAGTTTACATTTGTTTTTAACAAAAAAAAATTGGGGTTGAACTCTAACAGGAGATGTCAAGATAGAAATATTAGAATAGGAGCATTGTTTAAAGAACATTCTATGATTGGAGACATGTCACAAATAACAGGAAGCTTGATGTTGAGTGTGTGTGAAGTATGTAATGAGAGCTACAACTTCTAGAGAACAGAGCATGACACTTGCGAAAGGTCATCTCAGAAAAAAATATCATGCAACACTTTGAAGATAGCCTTTCTATTTAATATCATGAAGATAGCTGCTGTCAGTTTTATTAAACAGACATGGACAAAATCTAACAAAACTTTAACAGCTAGTTATTAATAGCTTAATTAGCTTGACAGCTAATTAAGTTATCCAATGAACAAATTCAAACATACCTGTTTTCTCATGTTGAAAATATCAAGTCCTTTTTTGCTGATTATTTTTAATGGCTTTTTACTGCCAGTCAGTGTGTGGCTCTGAAAAATCTTTCATATATAATTATTACTTAGAGGAGAAGTTGCACTGAAATCTGCC
This sequence comes from Eidolon dupreanum, assembly GCA_028627145.1. Taxonomy (NCBI): domain Eukaryota; kingdom Metazoa; phylum Chordata; class Mammalia; order Chiroptera; family Pteropodidae; genus Eidolon; species Eidolon dupreanum. The sequence goes on along the minus strand of CM053509.1, from coordinate 45,416,189 downwards.
ACTGTGCAAGGAAGAGAATCCAAAGTCCTGAGATAGATGTCTCTTTTATCAAAGATCATTTTTTCCTGGACTCTATGATGGGCTCACTCAAGATACTTTCTTTAGAAGACAGATTTGCTCGTATTTCCCACTGGACAGCCAGCACCCTGTCAGGGTTCCTGCCTCCCTGCTGGGTGAGGAATCTCACATATCCTTACCAAAGAAACACTGGTTGGAAACAGACACAACCAGGCTGATTTAAGAAATCTACAGAAGGTACTTGTTAAGCCCTTCCTCTCCCTTCAAGAAAGTCTTTCTAATTGTTAGTGAACCCACTGACACTTCAGATTCACCAGTTCCTCCCTGACACTTCAGATTCACCAGTTCCTCCAATTTCCTAGAGGGAGTATCCCTATGACCTGTCATACTATGTGTTTCAAAGAGCTGATTCCTTCATACAGTTTCTGTCACTGCCAGCCTTCTCATGGAGGCACAACTCACTTACTTTTGATTGAGAGAAAAAGAAAGTTTTTGGGAAACAAAATGCCTTTCAAACATACTGAAAAACCAAAATGGCCAAAGAAGAACTGATTTCAAGGACTGTCCTCTGCCTAGAATATCCTTGCCTTCATTCTTTCTCATCTGGCCAACTCCTACTGGCCTTCCTTTAATTTAAATCTAGAAGTCACCTTTTTGTAGAAAACTTTGGTATCTTCCCCCCCTCCACACACCCGCACATACACACGTCTCTTTTTCCTGTCCTATGCAGTGTTTTCTTATCCATTCCCACCATTAAACTTTCATTTCCGCATTGTGAGGGCTTGGAATAGCCCTCAAAGCTCTTGAATGTATGAGCAAAGAAATATCAAATGAGCAAACCAAAATCCCCCTTAGACACAGCTGCACAGAAAACAGGACTAAGAAAGCCCCAATTATTTGCACTTTCCTTGTCAAAGTACAATATCCAGAGGTGACCTGACAAATGTCCTTTCTCTGAGAAACGTCCTAAGACTATTTGGCAGCTAGTTATATAAAACTCTGAGTCATATGTTTCAAGAGTTTTATCTCATTATTTTCACAGTTCTTTAGCCAAGTCTAGTTCATTTGAATCCTTAACTGCAAATGTAGTAATATTTTGATTCCAAGTGTGTGACCTTCAGGATGACTTTTTTCTCACCAGGATGAGAAGCCTGACAGCTAAGGAGGTATCAGGCATCTGAAGTCCAGCTGGAATGAATGAGTGAGTTGGAAGATAAAGAAAAACTTGCTTGACTTCCTTCCTTTTCAAAATTCCATGTAGATTATCCTGTCTCTGCTTTGCATTAGGTATAATAATACAACTTCCATGGACTGACCACTTATCCAATAACAGCTTATTTATCATGTTGGTTTTTAATCTTCAAATAATAACTATCTTAATGATGGGCAAATCTGACCCAAGGAATGCAATGAAGTACGTGATGTGTATTATGAGTTTGGTGATATATGAATAACAAATGCTTGTTATTTTTATTAATAATGACTTTGAAATTTGCTTTTTCTTCTCAAGTCACATTCTCATTGCTTCTAGCCTAAAAGATGATAATAGTACTACATTGGTCTCCATATATTCTATTTCCAATTCATTCTGAAGGACTACCTACAACTCCATAATGAAAGTCCTTGTCTAGAATTTAGTACAGGCAGAAATTTGCCACCACCCTGGTTATAAGTCCACTTTGCATACATTTATTGTTTTCTTTAACCAGTCTGATCTCCTCTTCCTTGTACTCTCTACTTCCTTCCCACCACGTGTAACTCATGTGACCCTTAGTCCCACCTCTAAGCCTTTGTTCAAAGCATCTCCGCTAGTAATGTCAACATCATCTAATCCTGTCCATTCACTGGGATCAAGTTCCCATCTATTGACTCAACCCGGTCCAGACTTGTTCAAACTGAGTGTACATGTTCCATAGTTATGTTAACTAGGATAGAATTAGAACATTCGGAGAAGCCGAATTAGAGCCCAGAGGACATTCTGTTCACACAAAGAGCATTTATCAGCTTGCCTGTCATGGGCATCAGAATTCATTTCATTATCCAAAGGAAGAAACCAAACTTACTTCTCACATAGAAGTCTTAAACTATACATTGCATTCTCATCCAACACTCACAATTCCTGTCAGAGAGCAAAAACACTCAATGTCTAAAACAAATGCAGAAGAGAGGTTATAAATCTAGACAGCCTGATTAAAATGGTTTTTAGAAGATGTAATGTGGTTAGGGCAGCTGGGTACCGTACCACAAATGTACCAGGCAGCCCTACATTTGTGAACCGGCAATCACCACATATGGAATCACACTGAGTCCAGATGAGCCCACCTTTTCCATGGAAAAGTATCTAGGAAATTACATCTAGCTGACTAACGTAATGGTCTCCACCCAAGGAATGACATAAGATTATTTAGCAGCCAGTTTTATTTATAAATCTAATAGGAATCATAAATTTCAAGGATTTTATTTATGTCAATGACATTGTGTGTGTGTGTGTGTGTGTGTGTGTGTGTGTGTGTGCGCGCACGCGCGCACGCTGGCTGTGATTCTTAAGAGCTATAAACTTTGGGCAAGTTATTTACCTTCTCTCTGCATCAATTTTACTTTCACCTGCAAGATGAAACATATGATAATGGGGTATATAGTCCCCTTAGGAGCAAAAATGCTGTTCCTTTCCTCTTTTCTTAGGTCGTTACATTAACCAATATCAGTGCCACGAAGTCACATGCTTCATAAGTCGTGATGAAACCTCCCTACATGTCATCTTTCCAAAGACTCCCTCAATTACCTGGACTGACCAATAAAGTCAGCTTGTCTGCCTAGTCAGTACTCCATAACATTCCATTTTATCTCACTGTGAAAATACAATCTTAACATTATGTTCATGTGTAAGCCAGCGTTGTTTAATTTTTGATGAGAAATAGCTGACATTTTTAAAGTACTATCTTTTAGTTTTTATGATAAAGCACACTATCTTGATCTCCCTCCTATCTCTCCCAGACCCCCCCCCAAAAAAAAAAAAAACAGCCTTATGAGTTTCTTTTACTCTTTTCAATACAATACCACCTATTTGGTGCACTGAAATTGTTTATCTTGCCTCTAAAGCTCTTAAGCCTACTTCTTAATTTTCTGTTTTGGGAACTTTGCATTTCAGCATGTTTTCCAGCAATGTAATTGAATCCACAACTTCTTGAATGACTATACTGTTTCACAGAAGCTCCCGGAATGTGACGTTAAATGCCCAATTAAACAGTAAGTTAATATTAATGAAAAGTAGAAGTTCTGGGTCATAACCTAATAAACCTAAAATTTTGTAAAGCTTCATCTACTTCTTAAACCGACACATTTCCAAGGTAAACAAGCATGAGGGAAGTCTTGATGGCCTAGACAAAAATTAGGTCAAGATCTAGATAATTTCTATTATTTTATCTAGAAGAATATGTTTTGTCCTTAAATTCTGACTAGTTGAGACAACTCTAAAAACTAAATAGATCTTCTATCATCCTTAAAAATATCCCTCTTCATTCTATAAACACTGAGTTTGATTTATAATAGCTAGCAACATTAATATAGTGTTCTATGACTCATTTTTCACACTTTCATACAGCTACTGAAATAAGTGAATGTTCCTGCCTTGATGGATTCTTTGGTAAAGAAAGGGCACAGTATGGAATGATTTAAATAACTCTTCCATTAAAAAATTATACATATAATGTTTGTACCATTGAATTGGCAAGCTCATTTCCTTCTTGTCTTATAATTATTGTTGTTTTAAATAATACCATTTATTGAATTGTAGCCTGCATTTTCTGTACCATGATAACTGAAAATTCAAGGGAAAAAAGAGAGCTCATATTTACTAAGTGCCTATAGTATACAATAATGTTAGATGCATTATGGTATTGAAACCTAAAAGCAATCCTATGCAGTAGGTATTTCAGTTCCATTTCAGTTATTCAGACATTCATTTTTTTTTACTTAGTAAATACTTGCATGTTTTTGATGTACCAGCCATGGTTCTATGCTCTACATGAGTGAATTAAACAAACAGAACTACTCACGCTGGTGGATTCTAAATTCTAGCGTGGAAAAATGAGGAAACAAATTCAAAAATGTTATGCAATTTGCCCTGGACAATTAAAAACGGTGTTTCCTAAAGTGCAGTTTCAAGAACATCTGTTTTAAAGTCATTAAGGATACTTGTTTAAAAATAGAAAACTGGGTTTCGTCTCAGAATCATGGGAGATGGGTAAGCCCCAGGAATTTGCATTTTTATAAAGAACCTCTATTTCCTTATGCACAGAGATTTTGAAAGCCATTAGCAAACAGCAAAAGGTGTTTAGCTTCATGCTCCATTCTATCTAGACTTCTCTGTCAAAGAAACAAAACATGAATATATAACCTATATGTAGAAAGAGGTTTAGAGCAGAATTGTTTATAATAGAAAAGAAAAATAAAACAAATGTTCATTAATGGGAAAATGGTTGAATAAAATTGCAGTTAATAAATACTACAAAATACTTTGCAGTCACGAGAAACAATTATGCATACACAATTAGAAAGTTATTCACTTTCTACTGTTAAATAAAAAAGTTGCAGAATACTATATGAAGTATGATTGTCTATTAACCTATTACGCATACAACTTATACATGTGTTTATGTTTCCATAAGCATAGAAAAGAAACACAGCAAACTGTTAATGGTGTTTACTTCATTAAGGAAAATGATACTTTTCTATTTTTTTATTGTAATAGGCCCCCACATTTTTATAATATAAACAAAGAATAGTTTTACAAAGAAAAATATTTAGAATAGAGAGGAAAAAAAATTATTTCATGGGAAAAAGGATGCTTTAGTAGGAGGGCAACTTTTGAGTGACACAGATAATTAGATATAAAGTCTGGGATCACAGATGAAAGATATAAATGCTAAACAAAAAAATTCAGGCATCAGGAAGATACAATAAAAGAAGGCTAATTAACTGGTTTGTAACCCATAGAAATCTTATGAAAGAACTCCATCTAATTATTTAAAGTAATTGTTATCTCTTTGCATCATGAAAACACGCCCTTGATTTTTACTAGCCTTCTCAAAAACAAACAAAACAGTGCACTAAAAATGTGTACACTCATATAACCAACACCACAATAAAAATATCGAATGCTTGCATCTGCCCAGAAAGTTCCCTTGCTTCCCTCCGTAGTCAATCATACCATTCCTTCTGGTCCCAAGTCCATTTATATGTTCTTTGTAACTATAAATTAGATTTATCCTTTCCAGAATTTTAAATAAGTCAACTATATTGTTTGTATCATGTTGACTTTTTATTCAGCTTAATATTTTTAAAATGAACCCACATTGTTGAATGTATCAGTGCTTTGCTCATTTTTATTACTGAGTAGTATTCAGTTGAATGGAACTTATTCATCTTTACAATTGCTGATAAACACTTCAACTGTTTCCAGCATCTGGCTACTATAAATCAGGTTGCTATCCTTATTAAGGCCTAATTTTGTGAAGTTACATGTTTTCCTTTCTCTTGCGTAAGTTGCTAAAAGTGGAATTACAAGTTTATGGTATATGTACATTTAATTGTATAAAAAACTTTCAGAATGTTTTCCAAAGTGTTTGTATCATTCGACGTTTTTAAAAACAAAGTATGAGAGTTCCAATTGCTCCATAACCTTGTCAACACTTATTATTATCAGCATTTTTAAATTTAATCACTCTAGTGAGTGCGTAGTCATCTTATTGAAGATTTAATTTGCATTCCCCTAATGGTCAGTGAAAGTGAGCATATTTACATGTGTGTATTAGCCATTTCCAAAAGATCTGTTCGAATTTTTGCATATTTTAAATTGTGTTATTAATAAGTGGGTTGAAAATATATGAAATATATATACTCATACCCATATGCACAGACACATACATACAACTTTATCCTGGTTTTCTGTGTCATGCCTATTTATTTTCTCAAAAGTGTTTTTTGATAAGCAAAAGTTTTTCATTTCAATTTAGTCCAATTATCAACTTTCTTTGGTGTGGTTTGTATTTTTTGTGTTCTAATAAGAATTCTATATCAATGTCATGAATTTATCATTTTTGCCTATGCATTCTTTGAGAAGTTTTATAGTTTTAACTTTTAAGTATTTGATATAATTTGAATTTTTTGTGTGTAGTATAAGAATTGAGATATTTTAAAAATAAATTTAGAATATGTGTATACACATATATATATATTCATCCTATATATATATATATATATATGTCTATATATAGAGTCTCAATTTGTATACACATATATGCAATGTGTCTGTTTCTGTACTTTATATTGTTTCCTTGATCTATGTTTATTCTTATACCAATAATACACTTTTTTGATTACTGTAACAACAGAAATTCTTGAAATTCTTGTTAGTATATGTCTTCCAACTTGTTTTTTTTTTTTTATAAATGATATAGGATATTAGAATTCCCTTATATTTTTTTCCTTATATTTTCAATGGAAATTTTAGAAGCAGCTTAATTTCTACCTAAAAAAATTACAAGTGTGTGGTATTGTAGTGACTCTACAGAGTATTTTTAGGAGAACTGACATCTTAACAGTATTGAATCTTCTGTTCCATGGACATTTATGTAAGTATTTAATTGCTCTTAGCAATGATTTGTAGTTTTCAGTGTACAGGTTGAGCACATTTTGTTAAAAGTCTCCCTAATTATGTCTTGTTTTTTGATGCCACTTTAAATGGTAATGTTTAGAATTTTATTTTCTAATTGTTCTTTGCTAAACTATATAATTGATTTTTAATATATTAAACAAGCATCCTATAAAATTAGCACCATAAATTTTATGTTTTGTTTTCATTTTAATTCAGTTAAAAATATTTTCAATTTCCCTTATGATTTCCTTTTTGCCCCATGATTTATTCAGAAATGTATTTATCCAAATATGTACTGTTTTCCTCAAATTTGCATTTTGCTCAGCACTATACTGCCAAGTACTCTAGCACTCAATTCCTCTCAGGCTGTGAGCCAACAATCAGGAACATATAGAGGCTGAGGTTACAAAATTATCTTATTTCTAACAGATATTGAGTAAAGCTGCTAGAAACCCATGATGACACCGAGCCACCCTTTCTTCCATCTTCAGCTCCTTTAGTGACAATGGCACAACAGGAAACAGTCCACTCAAAAGGGATGATTGAAGATTGTTGAATAAAGGGACTGCTCACAAAAGATACAGTTAAGGGAAATCACAAAGGATAGTGAGGCATCCTGGGGCACACAACAACCTGAAGTAAAGAGAATGGTCACTGGAAACCACTGACAGCCCCAAGAAAGGGTCAACCAATGTGAGCTGTGGCCTCAGACAGAGGGGGAACCAAATAAATAAATACTCCAACCTCTTTTTCTTTCCAATCTCTTTTTGATTCCTTCCACTGGCCATCCCAACCAAAAGCTGAAAGGCAATGAAGTCAGGTTTACACAATTCATGGACATCAACTTCTGACACAGAGCAAAATAAAGCTGGAGAGTGAAGCCCAAAAGGCAGACTGAAAATATTCAGCAAAGACAGTATGCCATCAATTTCTATACATCAAGTTACAAATTCAGTTATTAAAATTGCCAGCTTTGAAAGAACTGAATGAGACCACCTCCACACATACATCTTTATCACTAAAATGGAAGTCACCAACAAAAGATATTGTTTCCACCAGCATTAACATCTATTTTTCCTGCCAGACTCTGTTCCTAGGATCCTGTTAAGTCAGGCTGGTTGACACAGGGATCTGAAATGTAATCCTAAATGACATTTACTTTTCCTCTAAAAGCTCCAGTGTGGGGCAATTAGTTCACTCCACTCCAGACTCACTACAGAAAAAAAAAAAAAAAAAACAAAATTATATCCAAACTCCTAAAAATTGTTGGATAACTACATCCAGGTGTTTTTTCAGGACATCAAGAAGCCATGACTGAATTTGTCAGTGGGCATTTAGCCTTTACTATATCTTTATGTATGTTCCAAATGGAGAAGAATTCTCAGGCAGCTGCTAACACACACCCAACACATATGCTCTGTGGTCTGTCCCAGAATTTCCTTAGGATCATTCAACCAGTGACTGCTCTAGTATTTTGTCTAATCTATTCTGACTACTGACAAGTACATTCCTTTCTGGGAACCACTGGGCAATTGTGCAATTAGAAGAGGTCTATTTGTAGCTGCTTTAGATTAAGTTTTCCAGTGATGGGTGTTAATCAACCCTGGCTTTTCTTTAATATGAAAGGGTGTTAATTGACCACCAGGAGTCAACTCCAGCTATGTCTTGGGATAGTCCCTTTTCAAATACTTTACTATTGGCTTTAGCAATTTTTGAAAGAAAAAAAAATTTAGGATTTGGCATATAGTTTCTTCAATGCTATGACCATTATTTTGAGGAGAGTGTGAAGATAAGGAACATGTAAAACGGAGTTACTTCAACCAATCTGCTAAAATTAACATTATGAAGGTTGAGGCATTAGGAAAGTCTCCATTCTCACTAGCCTAGGAACTTAAAGTTTTCTGAACTGTCCTGTGTCAATGCCTGGATATACATCTGGACCTCCAGGTAAATCTAATTATCCCTGACGGACTCACATATCCAGACCAACTGTTTATCCCTTGAAAGACTCACATATATATCTCCCTGACATACATTATCCAGACCACCAGACATGACCAGACCTCCTGGCACCCATCTTCTGGATCACCTGACATCCATCATCCTGACTGACATGTGACTGCTAATGATCCTGGGCTAAGAATGTAGGACTGATTACTCTTAAGAATGTACTTTTTATTATAAGAATTTGACTTTTCTGTTTTTTGCTTAGCTGTGCTCACAGTTTGCAGACTCTAAGACCCTTGAATAAATGTCTATCATTTATTTCTAGCAAAGCCTCCAGACTCTTTGAGTTTGTTCAACAATTTGTTGAGATAGAAGATTGTCTCTGATTACTTTTCAAGTTACAATAAACAGAGAGCCTGGGAAACCTTTGAGAAGACTGAGCTATTTTCTTTCCTTAATAATAATGGTTTCTATTTAAAGAGCACCTACTATGTTAGAAACTGTGCTAACCTTTTAGGTATATTGTATTATTAATTCTCATGACAGATGCATAAAATAAACATTATCATCCTTCATCAGCTGAGACTCAGATTTAGCAAGGTCAAACATACAGTAAGACACAGAGCCCTATGAGATTAGAAGGCAGGTTCGTCTGATTCTGAAACACATATTTCTACCTGTCCTGGTATGTGTCCACAAAACAACTCACAGAACACCAGTCTCCTAGTCTCACAGGACTGGAATAGCCACGTGGAAGTAATATAACTGTGTATGCAGGTGGTAACACACAAGCCAAACATTAGGTATTGTTATTCTCTCTTTATGACAAACCGTAGTTAACTTTTCATGACTCCTGAATTCAATAAAAATCATGAGCGCACAAGTGAGAACTGATTTTTTTGTATCTTCTTGAGAGATTCTTTGGGCAGTTTGGGAACAATACTTTCTCACCAGGGATGTCCCAAACACAGAAACCAGAAAGAGTCCAGGACTGAAGATTCACAGCAACAGTGCCAGTTCACCAAGACTGGATTTTTGTAACACTTGAAATGTCTTCAATGTGATTCTGTGATAACATTTAAAGTCACGTAAGGGTAAATATGTTACTTTCTCTAAAGTACGAAGAGGGGTGGGGCAGAATGCTTAGATCTTCTCTCTCACAATCAGTAACAACTTTATTTCAGAAAAGAAGTTAACCTTTCTTAGTCCATTTCCCACACATTGAATCAAGTCACTCATCCTAAGCAAGTAAACCAACAAATGGCAGAGGAGAACTCATATCACAGTCTGTCAGACTCCAAAGTCTGAGCTATCAAATGTCACGCTCTGCTGCTTACACAAAGTAAAAACAAATCATTGATTTTACTAAAAATACATGTGTTTGGTATAAATTTGAGGTTTTTTTTACCCCTGTTCTCATTCATCATGCCCCTAAAAGAGGTCAATTGATGAAAATGAATGGAAATCTAATAGATTCAACATCCATTTGGGAGCCATTCCTCCAAATTAGCAGAAGTATTTACAGTCATTTAAATAATAAAAGGAATGATACAAACCTGTTCCTTAACCCCTAAACATATGACTATAATGGCTGTTGGTCCTGGACTAAAAGTTGTATTTAACATTTTAAGTAGAAAATAGGAAAGTCTCTAGAAATCTGATAAAAGATACAATATATCACTTAGGGATCTCGAGGTCACTTAATTATCAAATATTAGAAGTAGAATTCAAATGTAAGATTTTTCCTATTTCAAAGTATGGCTTTTTTAACCACAGTCTAAATATGTATTGTTACACTCTAATCTAGAATACAGGTCCCTAAGTTGTTCTATAATTCTTGACAAGTCATTATTTTGCACTTTTTCTAAGAAGTTTAACATGTCAACATATAAGCAAATTATTTATTGCCTAATTTATATTCTAAAGAATTACAAAAAAATGATTTCATCAAAAAAATAGATTTGTATAATTCACAGTAAAATAAAAGAATATGAAGTCTAAAAGTCACATCTCTAAAAGTTAGAGATGTCTCAACAATTTAAAATTTCAAAGATCTCACTGCAAAGTCTAAATACTAATTATGAATTCAAGCATTAAAACAAAATGGGAGTACACTCAAACAGAAAAGCTGAAATTGACCTTTGGCCTGTTCTCCACTTGGTATTTGATTTTATATCCTCAAAGCATTATAGAGTTAAAAGGGCATATATTTGCTGAAAGCTTTTCAGTAGTGCCTGTTAATTGCTGCAGAATATCATGGGGACCAATCTTTCCTGAAATTAATTACAGCCCTCTGTGAAGAGAGGTATGGATAGAACAATAAATACCCTATATGACATATAAAATATGAGTAAGTTGCACTTTTTGATGCCTGGCATAAATGCACAGTAATCTCTTTGTGACCTGTTTAGTTAACTCATAAATCATGAAATATTAAAGAAGATAAGGCCCCTAGGGAAAAAGAGACATCATCAGGACCTTCTTCTCTACCCTTTGTTATGGAAATGGAAAAGGAAAAGGAAATGGAAAAGGAATCCAACTGAGAAATAAGAAATATTATTGAGCTTAAAAAGTAGTCATGGAATTTCTCCTTTCTAAAACAGGCTTAGATTAAGACAGTCTGATTCCTGCTGCATGGTAGGGGTTATACAGGAAAAAAAAAAACAAGATTCTTTAACTTTTCTCCCTCTATATGGTACCCCAAAACCCTAAGGGCAGTTAATGATTCTAATACGCAGAGAACCCAAACTTGTTATTTGCAGCATATAAAATTTGAACTCTTATATGCTGCTACTGATAGAAACAGTACTCCTATCCATATCTCTGAATTCTGAATTAAATTCACAAGTTGTATTTAGACTTCTAAAAAGAAGTCTAGTAATATTTAGAGAAATCTGTAGCTACAATTGATAATTAAGAAACATTACTAAAAATAAATTAAAAAAAAAAAAGAAACATTTACTGAGCAGCTATTGTGTGTGAGGCGCAATCCTAGATACTGGGAATACGAGAGTGAGCAAAACACACTACTCCCTGCACTCATGGTTCTAATACTCTAGTGAGGAGTAAAACAACTTAAAATAATTTTTTAAATTAAAAAACAAACTCCCAAAACAACATATAACTTCAAAATATAAGCACTGCAAAGAAAACAATTAGGATTTAATGAAAAGGAATAAATAGCAAGGCCAGAGGGAGAGACCTAGATATACTTTAAATAAGGTAGTCAGAAATGATGCAAAGAATATATAGCCTTCTTAGCATAGCTGTTTGAAATATTTTTCTTTCATGGAAAGAGCTGGAAGTAGAGCACTTAAGACAGCACTGGGAAAAATCTGTTTTGTTGAAGTCTGTAGGAGGAAGAGTCTAGTCTGTAGAAAAATACAGGAGCCAGGTATCACAGAGCTATGTAGGAAATGATATAGAAATTAGATTTTCTTTTTGGTATGATGGTAAATCATTGAAAAGGAGTTACATGATCAAATTTATTTTATAAGTATTTTGTGTGCTGTGTGTGGGGAACAGACAGATTAGAAGAGCTGTAGAGAAGACTAGTCAGGTGGCTATTAAAATAGTCTATGGAAAAAATAATGGTGATTTTTTTTCTAGAGTGATGCAGAGAATTATTTTTGAGATCTACTTGGCTGTAAAATCAATATACCTGGCTGATGAGTTGGCTGCAGTAATGAAAATGGAGAAGGGCAAGATTCTCAGCTGCCAGCTCCAGTAACTCTCTGGATGTATGGTGGTATCAGTGACTGAGACCGAGGAAGATCCAGTGTGAGAGGGTAAAGCAAATGTTCAGTTTAAGAAACATTCAATTTCAAATATTTGTGACATATTCCAGGTGATTGAATATGTGACTGGGATATTCAGAAGAAAGTCTAATCTAGAGTTTTTGTACTGCCAGTAACACAGGATCTTAAGATGCCATGACTACACAGGAGACAAAGAAAAAGCCTTAGGTCTGGTCAAGATTTAATAAGCCCTTTCATAAATACAGAACCCCAAAGGGGATATGACTCAGTAGTAGGGAAGACAAGGGAGGAAATCTACAACAAAGGGAGATAGAGAAATTGTCTGAATTGGCCTGGACTCCGAGTAGAGGAGAAAAAAAGGCTCCAAAGAACATTTGCTACCAAAGGCGGGTCCTCATACAAGTTTAGATGAATTCATATCACTTACATGGTTAAAAAAAATGCTATTCTGTTTCTATCTTGTAAATGTTCATATTTTTGATAAATTAAAGTGGTCTTGAGATGACAGCATTCCTTGGCAACGATAAGGATCCAAGTGAACTAGTAATTACAACAAAAATAATTTAAGTTTTTCAGTTAAAAGACAGCAATTATCAGACTATATTTTAAAAAGTCATCTAGCCATATCTAAAATATAAGTACATAAAGGGTAAAAATAAAAGTATGAATAAAAACACACCAGGCAAATACTAAGAAAACAAGCTGAGAAAACTATATTAATATTAGGTCATACATGCTTAAGAGCAAAAGGCATTGTTAGCAGTCGAAAACTTCATTACATAATAAAAAACTTCAAACCAGAAAAATAAATTTAAAGTTGTTTTCTCATAATAACACAGCTTTAAAAAAATGAGACAGAATTACACTGAGTTAATGAAAATACTAGCTTAGTGGGAGATTTTAACATATATCTATTAGTAAATGACAGATAAAGCCCAAAGCAAAATTTCAACTAAGGCATGTGATTTTAGTATATAATAATATAATAAAGGTGACATCTCATACCACATTTGACAAAGGTAGAATTTTTAATAAATGAAGCTTTTGTATTATTTGGGAAATAAAGTAAAGTATTTGGGTAATAAAGTAAAATTAGATTCTCAGTTTACACTACACGTAAGAATTAACTTGAAATGAATAAATCAGGAATTTTAATGTAAAAATAAGTCTTATTAACACTAAAATAAAACACAGGTAAATTTTCTAATACCTATATGTATAAAAAGACAAACTATGAATCGAAGATCCGAAGAAAATGAATTTAAAAACTGAAAAATCTGACTACATAGAAATTTTTTATGGTTTTCATTGAAAAAATAACCCCAAAACTAAATAACTATTTAACTAATTAGATAGATAATAGATAGATGATAGATTGATAGATGATTAGATAGATAGATAGATAGATAGATAGATAGATAGATGGATGGATGAATAAGGGGCTGCTCTTCCTTATACAGAATTCTAATTAATGTAAATAGAATGAGGAAAACATAAAATTCTAATAGGCAAACATGACAGCAATAATCTGGCAAGCAAGAATCATCTATTCATTCTAACTCAAATATATCAATGTCTTGAAAGGTAAAGAAAAACTGAGGAACTGTCATAGTTTGGAAAAGACAAAGGGAACATGATGACTAGATAAAATGTGGGATCCTGGATAACTTCCTGGGTCAAAAGAAGCCTATTGGCAAAAATGGTTGCAAAATTTGATTGAAGTCTTGAATTAGTAAATAGTATTGAATCAATGTTAATTTTCTGATTTGTGTCATGTCATTATGCCATGCTTTTAGATACCAACCTTAAGAGAAGCTACGAAAAGGGTATACAGGAATTTTCTGTATTCTTTTTGCAACTTTCTGTTGTCTAAAATTTTTTCAAAGTAATATGTTAGTAAATATAATTGTCTAAAGTAAGAATAGTAAAAATGTATTCTGAGGTTTACAACACATGTATAAGTAAAATTTAGGACAAATATAGCATAAAGGATGTGAGGAAAAATAGAAGTATTATTTTGTAAGTTTCTTATACTATATGTGAAGTGGTAGATTATTTGAGTAGACTGAAAATTGTCGATAGTGATATATATAGGTACTATATATAGATTTCAACATAGCTCTACCATATGTATCTACAGTGAACCTAAGAGGAAAAACTAAAAAAATAAAAAGATACAAATAAAAGGTTATTAAGGAAGAAATAGCAGAAAATAACACATTTATTCACAGATTACATGCTCACTAACAAAGGAAAAACAACAGAATGTATAAAAAGTATTCAAATATTAAGAAAGCTTACCAAGCTTATTCACATAAGATTGATATAGAAAATGTATTTCTAAATACTAGCAAAGAGCATTTTTTAAATGATTTTAAAGAAAAAATATCTAGTTTCAATTCTGGAAATGGCAGCATTGGTTATTAGACCAAACATCCTGCTGAAAGTAATTAGAAACCTGGAGATATGTATTCTAAAAATTATGTTTAATGGCATTAGAAAGCTACTACAGCATTGAGGAATTATGGAGCCAAGACCTGGGAGAGTAGGTAATCACAGAGAGGTGAGCCCTTTATTTGCAGCAATTTTTATTCTCAAGGTGAATGCTGTTTTGAAACATCTGTTTGGAGGTTAAAGATAGAGTGTATGGAATCATTAGACTGTGTGGACCAATTCTGAAGCTCAGAGTCCAGGAATAATAATAAGCCCTGGTAATTCCTCCAGGGCTACATCTTAGTGTAACAGAGGAAAAGTGGAAATATATCTGCCTCCACAGACTAGAATCATCTCATTTCCTGATTGGATTATGATACTTAATGCCTAGCTGCATCTAAGGGAAAAAAAAAAAATAGTGACTCCCTATTACAAGAAGGTCATTCAAAGCACCAAATTAGCTTATAATTTTTCCTAAACAATATTTAGTACACAAAAGAAAGTAACTAAGCCTATAAAATGTATGAGGTAATCTAAAACAAAGAGAAAAAACAGACTAAAGGGAAATCAAGGCGATAGTATTATTATGATTCAAATTTTAAAATAGCAAAGAATACTACATTCAAGAAATTATACAACAAAATTAAGAATTTCTCACAGAAATGCAAATATAAAAATAAATCGTAGAAATTTGGAACGAAATATACAATTAATAAAAATAAAGAACTGAATTAATTGGACATTGCTGAAGAGGCAAATGTTGAATAGAATATATATTAGAAAAAAGATTTGGACTAAAGTTCAGATAAACAATAAAATAGGAAATATAAAAAAAAGATACATATTAAACATAATTTTAAAATAATTTCAGCATTTTAAGTTATAATCACAGGAGGGAAGAGAGAGAAGGAAGAAAGTAATATTTGGAAACAAAATTAGCTAAAAATTTTTCAAAATTGATGTATGGCACCAAGCCACATATTTGAGAGGTACTGTGAACCCTTAGCACAATAAGGATAAATAAAAAGAAATCCACAACTTAGTAAAACTGCAGAAAATCAAGGACAAAGATTTCTTATATGTAGTAAGATTAAAAAAAAAAAAAAGATAATCAAAAAGACAACAAAATTAACTTATTGACTTCTAACAGAAGCAATGGAAACCAGAAAATAATCCCTTGATATTTTTTAAATGTTGGAAAAAATATCTGCCGAACTAAACTTCTATACTCAGCAAAAATATCATTTAAGAATGAAAGTAAAATGAAAGATGTTTTCCAATAAACAGAACTAAAAGACTATCTCACCAGTAGGCCTGAATTAAAAGGGGCTATACTGAGTCTAAAGAAAATTACACCCAATAAAAGGTCAGAAATGCAGGATGGAAAACCAATGAAAAGAATAAATACTGATTATAAGAAACAACAATCAAAATGATAGTGATGTCTTGTGTGGATTATAGTTCATGAGAATTAAAAATGAACATTCTTGATATGCAACTTCAGATATGTAAATGGAGTTAAGTATTCTAATTTATTTGCATTGTCCAAAAATAAAGTGACTTTTATCATATTCCTGTCAAGAATGTGTGACCTGAGAATGGTCATGAAGACACAATGAAGAAACCTAGAGTGAGAGACTATTTTCAGATTGAGAGGACTGTATTCTATAAAATTCGAGCCATGAAACACTGTGAAAGAAACTATTCGAAGGTAAGTTAAGAAACATCACAACTAAAAACTGTGCATAATTACTAGATTGGATCAAGGAGCAGACAGAAAAAAAGATACACTGTTGGGATAGCTGGTGTGATGTACATGGAAACTGTTTTTTAGTGGTGGTGTATTAATTTTGATTTCCTATTTGGATAATTGTATTGTGCTTATAAAAAGGATAAGGAAAATAGAGAGTAGAATATTTGAGGGTGATGGGGCATCATGCCTACAACTTGCTCTCAAGTGATTCAATGAAAATGTTAATGAGCATAAAATATATATTACATACTGTATAAGTGTATATTATATGGAAAGAGAAAGAAAATGTGGGTAATGACACATGTTTGGTAAAATGTCAATAATTGGGGCATCTATGTGAAGGAATAATAGAGTATAAGAGATTTTTTTTTACTATTACTACAACTTTAATGTAGTTTTAGATTTCAAAATGAATTATGAAAAAAGTCATGAGTAGTATCTCTATAACAGATATAGAGTAATCTTCAAGATATATTTAAAGTGAAAAATAAGGTGTAAGAATGGTATACCTACTGTTAGTAATAATGTTATAATTTTGCAGTTATATGTACAATGTAGAATAAGGGAAATAAATAATTATGTGGTTTAAAAAGAAAAATATAAACATATTTAATTAAGTAAAAACCCTGCATTTTTAATCCTGAATTATAAATATCAATATTAACTCATAATTTCTTTTTCTTAAAAAATGTATTTTCTAGTCCTTCCCATTGAAATAGCCTAGAGGTAATGAAAACTCAGTAACAATAAACATCAATATTGCCCAGATTATGGTCTCTAAAAACTAAATACGCTACAACCAGGCTCCTTGGAAAAATAGCTAATTCTAGATCTTGGTCAGGAAACATACAAAATGAACCTGATGCATATTTTTTGTGCAAGAAAGAAAAACATCTCAGAGTACTTACTGGGTTAGTGTCAAAGGGACACCAAAACCATATTGCAGAAACACAGTGGCTAAAAGTAGAAAAAATTAAAAGCATTAAAAAAAAATAACTGCAATGATTTAAACAGCAAGTATATTAGTTAAAATTCATGAAAAGTGATATTTTAAAAGTTAAAACTATTAGTCTCCTAATACGTCAAAATATTATTCTGAGAGCTGGAAAGTTAAAGAATCAAACATTGATCCTGCCTTTTTGTATGAACTGTATTTCAAACTAAATGAATATATCTTCCATTGAAATGTTGTGTAACCTGCATAAGTTTCTCCCTCTCTGAGCCTTGTTATCCATCTTTAACCAAAGATATTGATGCCTACCTCATAATGATATTAAAAACATTAAAATAAACAATATATGTAAAGCTTTAGTTCAGGGTATTATCTCCTCTGCAGAGATTTTTATACTCAAGTATGATTAACGTGTACTTCTTCTGTATTTTTCAGTTCATTAGTTTATCATTAAATTTTACTCAAGGGCCTAGTATGTACCACACGCTATGTTAGAACTGAAGTATGCAAGAGATTAAGACATGCTCCCTGACCTCAAAGCACTTTTAAGCCAGTAAAACTACTCAGAAAATAGTTGGGCCTTACTAAATGCTTGCTGAATTAAATGGAAATTTTTAGACTGGTTTAGATTTCATGCTTATTCTGCTATAAAAATAAAATAGGAGGATGCTAGCAATCTTGGTACCAAATTATCAAAAAGATAATAATAAAAGCTAAATTAACATGGCTACAAAAAGAATAGATTTAATATTACTTAGATTTGAGGGTAACAGTGTCTCTAGGGTATGTCTGTACTTCAGTCCTAGCTGGCCGGCCAGCACACAGACACCATTAAGCTATTCAGGTTGCATTACCTATATAGGACAAATGAGGCAAGAGTGAAGATTAATGAAGACAAATAGCATTTGAAATGGCAGGATCTAATTCTATGTAAGCTGCCCTAGAGATGACAGCTGAAATATTCTCATACCCCCAAACTATACCCCACAGCAATTCATTATATGCATGAAAGGAGATGAAAATGAATGACCCAGAGTGTGTATGCCCTCTGGGAATCTTCCACAAGAAAGAGACAAGCCAGAAGCAAAAATCTATTCTACTCTGGTAAAAAGATTTCTATGGATAAAAACACATACAAACAAGGCTGAGAAATCCTGAGAAACAGCGATGGAAGATGATTCCTTGGTTTAGTGTCATCTGTTATTACCAGCTGTGGATCAATTTTAATTACAGTACACACTTTTTTTCTGAAAGTATTACCAATAAACACTGGAAAGAAAACAAAAGAATGCAAAAGCAGTAAATGCATAAACTTGCAAAAAAAATTTTGTTAAGGTGCTAAATATTGTTCTTCGGGCTATTAATTACTGTAGTGTTTGTGCAGTGAAATCTGTATCCATGTCTACAATGACAAAACTGACTTAAAAACAATTTCTTAGACCAGTGCTTACCAATATTTTTCCTCATCATTACATACATAGAAAATGGGAATATTTGTACAGCATTGAACTACTAGAGACAAGTGGTCAGGAAGTGCTGCTATCCTGCCCAGTTGACCAAGGACTGCAGGGATAATGTCCACATGCCCTGTGATATATTCACTCTATACCTTGTACTGCTACACACTATTCCTGGGCTAAAGGTTTTCTAACAGTATTGTGAGTGGCCTTATAGGTTTGAAAGACAGACTGAGGGACCCTGGTTAAGTAGATTTCCACATACCCCAGAGCAGCTTGACTTTTTCCTATTTTGTTAAAGAAAAAATTCCACTGCAAAAAAAAAAAAAAAAAAGTATTTATAAAATTATAAAATTACTTCTTTGGTTCTAGAGACACTGAATTTAAAAATAAAAGTAAGCTTGGAGACTAGATAATGCATTATAGCAATGTTTCTCATCCCGTCTGTACTTTAGAATCAAGTGGTGAGGTTTATAAATATAGAGACCTGGGCCTTACTCTTAGTAATTCTGTATCAATTGTGGTGAGTCTTGGGTATTAAGTATTGTTTAAAACCTGCCCAGCTGATTTTCATGTTAGGCCAAGTTTCAGAAATATTGAATTAGAGAGATCTCTTGGGTAGGTAGAAAATGTCCTGTAACAGGAGTCAGTTGAGACTCAGATATGCTTGCTAATTTTATTCGCCAGCTGCAAATAGCTTGTGTGGGTCCTAATTTTCTCATTTTTTAAAACAGTAACAGTGATACTTGTAGGTTATAAGTTTTCTAAACCAAAGAGTTTTACCTAGAAAAAAGCCAAAGTGATCAATAATAGAAGAAAGATTTAGGGGCCATGGTGTGGAAAGACAGCCTTGTGGCTTTTATTCCTTAAAGAGATAGAAAAACAGTACAAGAAAAAAAAATTGGTGAGGATTGGTTGTGCTGAGGCCTCATTATCTGTTCCTTCCTTCCATCCTCTCAGATTCCTTTTAGTGAAAGGCAAGTGATCAGGATCACTTAAAAATAAAAACTAAGAGAAAAAGCAGTACAGTGCTGGAAACCTAAAAAATGAAAGAAAAACTAGAAGTCAAGGGAGGAATAGAAAAGAAAATCTGAAGCAAAGATCTGTTTGCCTGTAAGAATCCTAGAATTTCCAGTGAAGAGAATGACACAAGAAATAAAAGAGAATAAAATTTCTGGAAGAGAAAAAATAGCTGTGACACTAGGTAGAAAAGAATATGCAATCAATGTTATTTTTTAAATTGATATACATCTAAAGCACTGGTTTGCTGAAATATTACTAATCATTTAATGGGTCAGTTGTTTTATTAGATATTTTAAATACATTGTCTCTAATATGTGTGTGTGTGTGTGTGTGTGTGTTTATAATCATGCTTTACATACATTTATCCTAATTTTTATTATTTCAGTGTCTTGAAGGTATTTTTTGCATTTTACAAAAGAAATTGAAGCCTGAGAAAGCTAGATATCAAGGCCTCATGGATTAGAACCCAGAAGTTATTTTAATAGTATTCTGTTTGTCTCTAATGTCTTACAACAGCACCTAAAAGACACTTAGGAATTAAAATATTCAACACAGCATTGAGTCAGTAGTAAACACATACAATTTTGGGAACTGTAGCAATAGAAAGAAAAAGACCAAGGTGATTTTTTTTTTTTTCATTCTCTTTGGAATAAAAAAGCTTGTTGTAAGAGCAATAAGAACATTATTATGTAAGAAAAATCTGAGTAAAAATTGTCAGGTCTGGATCCAGGAATACAACAATAGAATAAAATTGTGGAAATGGAAGGAGAGATTAACTAATGCCAGATGATTTTGCTTAGGTTTGGGTAAGGATGAGAAAAGCCATGTTTTGTGGATCTAGAAATAAACCAAATATAGTACGTAGTAAATAAAACATCACAGATCTTTTTAAAAGAAGTTCACCACTGTTCTAAAGGGAAAATGCTATATCATTTGTGTTTTAATAATGTACTAACCTGTTCAAGTTGTAAAGACCATGAAACAATAAACACAGGCAAGAATGCACATTTGTTCAGGGCTTAGAACTCAGGAGGAGAAAAAAAGCAGGTAAAATTTGCCCCCAAAATACAGAACAGTCTCCTATGCAAAAGGAAAATCTCAAGAGGAAATTCAGGAAAAAATGGGAGAAATTAAAAATTGTGATGGGACTGGAATGAGGTGAAGGAAGACAGATCATTTCACTAGGTAGACAAAGATCATTTGGTAAAGAAAAAGAGAAGATGCATTTCCAAGGAAACAAGGGGGGAAACAAACAGGCAGAGTGATTTTTCTCTTTTCTCCAGAAAATGTCATGTTATAATACATAGACAATGCTGCACATCAACTGGCAAACACACCAGGCCATTTGGGGCACCTCCTCTGGTGCCCACAGAAAATCAGGCTATGGTGGTACTTATTTTTCACACAGTGTGGATTTTCAACAATAAACAACAAATAAAGGAAATCTATGTTAGAAGTTTATTATATGCTAATTGCTCCTCTCCCAAAATAATTTAAGCATGTAAGATTCCTTCCCAGTATAAGAAATACTGTAGTTGGGGTGAGGAGAGTTCAAAGAAAATTTTTTTAAAGAGAAAAAAAAAGAAGTAACCATATGGGGATCCAAATATATATCAATTATATATCAGTTCAAAGAAATTAAATATATTTACTCAAAAGCAAAGTAATACTGATAAAAAGCATGGATAGGGAAAAAAATAGATGGTAAGAAAAATACTGCTTTGCTGACCATGCAATAGCAATCTTTTTTCAAAAAGATGAGAAATTTAACCAAGAGGTATACTATGCAGAATGGATAAATTTCTGTGACTTAAAAAAATTTTTAACCAGAAACAGAAAGAATAAAAAATCTAAGAAAAATTAAAGGAGAAAATCTAAAGGTTTTATAAAGCAAAATTAATATTACAAGTCTCTACCCATTTAAGAGATTACACTTATAAACAAAAGTGGAAAATTAGAAAATAGGTTAGACCATTCTTAATGAACAGAGTCATGGTGATTAAAAAGAAAGTGACTGGGAAAAATAAATGTTTTACTTATCACAACTTTACAATGTCAAAGAGCAGAGCAGTAGGTTCCAAAAAGGGGCAAAATATAGCAGATTATTTCAACTTTAGAAAAAAAATCACAGAACATGACAGAAGAGGGAAATGTGAAGAAAATAAATAAAAGCTGCCAATCTATTAGATGGTTTCCTATGTAAGATCTTGCAAATTAACCTTCTAAAAGGCTGCTGATGTGTTAATACGACAGCTTCTCCTATACATACCTAGGTTAGATGTGAAAAAAAAAATAATTAAAGTGAGAGTAAACAGGTTGCTCCAGTAGCCCCTTGAAGTCCATGGAACTTCATGGAATTTCCAGCTCATTTCACAGAAAATACTTATCAAAATTGAGAAGAGCATAAGTATAAATAAATGGAGGTATCTAGGCCTAGTATGTTTCATCGTGGCCTTTGCAGTGGATGTAGCTCTAGAAATAACCAAAAGATGCAAAGAGTCTGTCAGAAAGATGGGGCAAAGTATAGAAAGACAAAAATCAAAACTACAAAAAAAAAAAGTAAAAAAGAAATGATTACACTGAAGAAACAAAATTGATGGGGAGACAAAAAGGATTGTCACCCATTACAGTGAAAAAGAAACAGAAATAAGTAGAAGGGAACTATATTCCTGGGGAATTTACTGATAGAAAATGATAATATGGTCCAGGTTCCCCTTTTATTCTTATACACTAGTTGTGGACAGCTCCTACCAACAGGGCCCCTTACAGTCCTGTGGAAAAACAAGATCTACTTGACCAGGAGGTACATCGTGTATCTGTAACTAGAGAAAGGCAGGCCGAACAAAATTAGTGCAGAGGAGTTCAATGTTCCTGCACTAAAAAGCAGAGGATGATAACAATCATAGATCTTGTTCTACATTTTACTTGCCAGTTTTAAATGATGACAAGGAAGATTTTTTCACTAAAGAGGAAGCATTTTTCACATAAAAACAAGGTAACACGCAAAAGTGAAAAAGATATGGCTGAAGATGCAGCCTGAGGACTAAGATAGCAAAGAATTATACAAAGAAATCTCAAAGGAGGTTTCCAACATTTTTAAAGTAGGTATTGATTATAATGTTCTTAGAAACTAAAAAGAAAAAAAGTTAGGCAGTTCAGAGCAGGAATGTCACCTGGAGTACATTGCTTTGAAAATTCTAGTTTGAAATGGAACAAAGCTCTGCATTTCTGAGACAGAAGAGAGAGTACCATCAAGAGAGCATACTAAGGATGTAGAGTACCAAAACACTAAGACTCTGAAGACACCAGAATTAAAAATGAATCCACTGCAGCTACAGGAGGGGAGAAAGGTACCCAGTTCTCACCAATAATAAAAAAGAAATGAAGGAGTTCTTACTTTAGTCTCACTGATACTTTTAACAATATTAAAATTCATAAATTAGAGAATTTCTGGAATTTCTCACTCTTAACGTCTAAGAGAATCATACCTACATGTGTTACATATGTGTGTAGAGGACCTGTGTAAAGTTTGGGGGCATAAAAAGGTAAATAGGTGAACACATGGGGCAGATGTCAGAACTGTTAGGTTATAAAACTTTTTGTTCACTGTGGTACCTTCAGGGCCTAGATCAATGCCTCTCTCTGAATAAGTATTTATTTATTTAAGGAATAAATGAATGAACTTAACCTTTCTGGTGATAGTGCTAGTCATATATAATCTACAAAGTTATGCTCTTTCATAAAACAAAAATCACAATGTTGACAAATTGGCAATGAAAATGCTGAAGAATATATAAAAGTTAGCAAAGAAGAAATCATGAGGGTAAGAGATTTCACCCGAAAGAGAAGATAAAATAATTGAAGGAAAAACATCAGCATTTTGAGAACACTAAGTTGTTGGAATCCACCCTGCAATGTTTAAACACTTTCAGACAAGAGAATTATAAGGAAGGGTGTGTGTATGTCTACCTCTACGAAAAACTTTAAATAATTCAATATTCAATGGGCCACCTCTTGAGACACTGAACACTTTGGAGTGACCAGAGGTGAAGTGTTGTAGCAGGACTACAGTGGAGAAGATTTGAAGGATATTAGGACAAGATACCTCTACACTGCTTTTCAGCTCTAGCTCTAAGTTTCTGTTCTTAAGTGTAAGTATAACTTTTTATATTATTATAGGAAACAAAAGGATGATATGGGAAAATGGATTTGAGATCTCTCTCTGTGGCAAGCTGAGTCAATTTCAATCTGGAATAAAAAGGAATCATGTGCTTGTTGTTTCAATGCAAAGACTTTTTAAAGAGAACGAAGGAAGAGTAGAAACTTATCTAATATTGTATGCCAGCTGTAATTGAAAAAAAAATTAAATATATCTTTTCTTACATTTATCAGTTTTAACCATGTTTTGGTTAACAACTTTTGTCCAAAATACAGATATCTCTGTAGGAATTTATCTGCATGGACTAGGGCTTAGCAATTTAAAAGCCTATTAGTTATTATTCTATTAATTTTGTTTCGATTCTTCATTAACATATTGGCTTTAGGAATAAGAATTTTCATGGAGTAATATGAAAGACCTTTGATATCTGTAGGGTAGGGCAGAAGATCATTTGAAGGAAAGTCGTGATTAAGGTAGTTCGGACACCAAGACATGAACTGACCACTCTGAAATTTTGCTGGAATTATAGTTGCAGCCAGAACATAGATGAGTATTGATATTAGGACCAGTTTGGAGGATGAAATTCTTAGATTCCTAAATTCCACATAGTCTTCTCAGTTTAGATTTAGCCATCCAAATTCACAATTCACAATTTTTTTTTTGTCTGTCAATTATTTGGGATAGAATAGACATATCCATGAAAATGAGTAACTGATAAGGATAAAGTAACTAACATTTTTTAAATACCTAATGTTTATCAGTGTTGAGGATATAGATTATAGATTCAATGCATATATACATTCTTTTTTAACCTGGCCGACAAACTCTACATGATCTGACTCCTTCCTCTCTTACCAACTTACCCATTCCACTTGCCCTCTCTCCTGCTATGAGGCAGCCAAACTGGCTTTCCTGTCGCTTAAATACACTAAGCTAATTCCACCTCAGGGCCTTACGCTTGGTTTTGGTTCTCAACTTTTGCTTCCTGTGCCTAGAATCCTAGAATGGTCTTCTCCTCGCTGACTTTCCTAAGGCTGATTTTTCGTTTTTGTTATTCAGTTTCCAGTCAAAAGTCAACTACTCAGATATGCTGACCACTCAATGTAAAACAGCTCAAACCTGACTCCTTCATTATTTTTCTTCAAGGTACTTATCATCTGAGCTGATTTTATGCAGGTTTTTTGGTACAGGCAAAGACTGCTTCTCTTTTGTAATCCCTCTGTCCCTAGCACCTTCAGTGGTATCTGGTACATTACAGATATTCAAGTATGAATGAACAAGTATACACCAATCTTCACAACAGTAATATGAAAATGATGCCATTTTTTTAATTACATTACAAAGTAATAAACTATCACTCAAATTGGTTAACTAAGTTTACCGATGTCCTGATAATTAGTGGCAAAACCATGATTTCCACCTAGTATTGTCTGGCTACAAATACAAGCTTCTAGGTTTACCATAACACTCAGCCTTGACTTATATTTCTCAAATGACAAGGCAGTGTACTTAACAGCTAAAAAATACCCAAATTGAGACTATTCATTCAGCTGTTATTGCATAAATATCTAAAACCAAGAATACAGAAAACTGGATAGCTATACTTACTGTTTAATATGAATGGGCCAGGTGTTTCTATTGCCACTAATAGAAAGCTGGAAGAAACAACTCATTCTAACAAAAATAGAAAATCTATAAAATCATAAATTTTTTGAACCTATCAGAGAACTGAGGTTTCAGAACAATTAGGTGAAGTGAGTCCCCAAGGAGAGACTGGACACCAGAACTGTTTTACTGTTGACCAAACATAAGAGAAAGAGGCAACTGTCATGAAAGAGAATAGGGAAAAATCAGCGAAATAACTAATTATTAAAGGTTGGCTGTGGATTTGTGTGACAGTTTATAATTCCTGGAGGCAGAGACACAAGGAGTGCCTGCAGTCACTCAGAAACTCTTTTCCATAAGCCTCCATCAGGTTCTCACAAAAAAGACTGGGATCAGAGCAGGAGATACAAATGAGCCCCCTTGGTGGTACACAGGCACAAAATATGTCCATTTTCTGAACCATTCCATGAAGCAAAAGCCTTAAGTCCTGGGAGAGGGCTAGGAAACCATACTGTCTCAAGAAGCCTGGGAGAAGGATAGTAGCAAATTTGTCTGTTCCTGGGGGAGGGGCAAAAACATGGAAAGAAATTCCCATTGTGGCCCAGATATGCAAAGTGGATCATGAAAGTAGAAAAGAAACATTGAGAAAATCTTTGTGGTAGCCCAAGCCCAAGGTAGCAGCAGCCCACTGCTGGAAGTAGTTGAAGTGATTGTAACAAAAAAATTCAAACCCAGCTCACTACTGACTATATTCACTCAGCTCTAATGATTTGACAGAAAAGGTAGGCCAATTTCAGGCATAAATATTTACTTCAGTCTCTATTTTCTTTTACACAATGTTTTTCATTTAACTGTAAAGTATGACACACACAAAAAGACTAAGAACCTCCCACTGTCAAATGAAAACGTAGCCAGTCGAACTAGACCCAGAGACGACCCAGATGTTGAAACTTTCAGACAAGGACTTAAAAATATCTATGATTAGTATGTTAAATGATCTAGTGGAAAGGATAGGCAGTATGCATGAAGAAATGGGAAATCCATTAAAGAGATAAAACCCAAAAAAAGTTAAATGAAATTCTGAAAATGTGTGTAGATTCTATATCTACAGTACATATTACTTCTAAATTTTCTTTGGCAAAAAGAAAATTTTAATGCTACATATATATAAATATAAATATATATATTTATATATATTTGTTTTTACATATCTTTAATTATATAGAGTGTCATGCCCTAAATTTAAGCTTAACCACCTTTTAGAAATCAACACGTTTATGTTTGATATTGGTGTTTATCTCAGTCATATCAAGTCTTCCATTAGATGAATCCTCATCTAATATCTCAAAGTGATATTAGATGAATATTACTCTGGTGATATTTTATACATTTATTCTAAAACTCATATGTCCTCTTCCTCCTAACTCCTCCTGGGACTGTTAGAAACAGTCAGACCAGGACTTGGCTCAGCTACTTACTGTGTATGTGAACTTGAGCAAGGTAATTTGCCTTTCTGAACCTTAATTTCCTCATCAGTAAAATGAGAAACATAATAATTACCAGGTCACAAGATGTTAGAATATAAACATTATCAAGTCAATAACATATAGAAAACACCCAAGAATGGTGGCTATGATTACTATAATTTGGTGCTTGTGTTCATAGTATTTCTCACACACTTGAAGAGGGGGAGGGAAGTTGATCTAGTGTCTATAGGGCACTGAAACGAGGAATGTTTTTCATGAGAGTCACAACCAAATTGTTCTTGATCCATGTCAACATAATCAGAAGAGTCATATTAGGCTTCTGGCTTCTGGTTTCCTCAAATGTAAAATGTCCAAGCCAGACCATTGCTAAGATCTTTTAAAATCCTAAAATTCTGTAATTCCAAGTCTAAAGGGGTCGTTAAATTGTGACTTTGGCTAAGATTATGGAGGGTTATTTTTCTTTATAAATCAAATAAAATGTTTGTTACTTCTTGCATGATTAATATATAATGTGATCAGGAGATAGGCTAAACTCTGACACCTATCTGTGGAATGAATCATACACATATATCCAAGCATCTGAAGTTCAGATACACTCATTTTGTCTAATAATAGGCAACTATCTTTTCCTCTATCTTTCCTACTCAAAGTGCTATTTCTGTTCATTTTTTTTTTTTATTTTTGCGGTATCAATTACCATTTGGTCTTTATAAAATTGTATAAAGAATTATGGTCATTAGCCAATCACCACCTAATATACCCCTGAATCCCCACCATCCACTGAAGCTTTTCACCTATAAAAGTTTTTTTTTACTTTGTACTTTAAACAATATTTCTGCAACATCTGGATTTATTCTTAAACTACAAGTGGCAAAATGAATGAAACTGAAATTAATCACACATTGGATCAACATGAAACATTTGGTGTTGCCATCGAGAAAGGCTTGCTGAGCAAAATATTCCAAAGAGGGTTAGTTTCAGAACATTTAGTTCTTTTTGCAACTTCATCATTATAGAAGCCAAAGGCCTCTGAATTAGCATCCCTCTGAATTTCAGGATGATTATAGGAAAAGTAACATTATAAAAAAGATTAACAATTATTTTTATCACAGGCATTTTTTTCTAAATGCTAACACTAAAATATTAGAAATACCTGGATTTTATCTAAAATTCTTCAAATGTCATGTAAGTTCAATTTCACCAAGGAAAACAATTTAGTATTAAAATAAATTTTAAAAAAAAATTGCCTCTTACTCAGAGTGTCAAACACTCAATTTTTTAAATATAACAAATTATTTTGTACTGTGGAAAAAAGGGTCAAGGAGTATTCAATTTGAAATCAAATAAGTTTAAAGTGAGAAGAAGGGTTCATAGTTTTCCAGAAGAAAATTATTTCAGGCCATTTTCCCCTT
Organism: Eidolon dupreanum; assembly: GCA_028627145.1. NCBI lineage: Eukaryota > Metazoa > Chordata > Mammalia > Chiroptera > Pteropodidae > Eidolon > Eidolon dupreanum. Next base: position 45,387,530 of record CM053509.1, on the reverse strand, counting down.
AGGGGACGGTGCAACAGTATCCAATTTATACCTCACAATATGACATTATGATCCTATGTGCAGAATAATTTTATAGCCACAATAATAGACTACATAAATCAGAAGAGGTCATGTTTTTCAGAGACTATAACATTTAAGAGTGTGGTTTCGAGTCAAACATCCATTTTCTTCTCATGGCTTACCGAAAATAATTACTTAAAATACAATGTGATAATATAGTATCTATGCTTAAATAGTTTGATTCCTACTTTCACAATGCCAAATGTGAAGACCTTTTAAGAGCCAGAGAGAGTATAACTAGGCTCTCAGGGAATCAAAGGGTGTAAAGGAAGAATTGCTGCCTCAGACTTCCTTGTACAAGGGGACTGGAAGGGTCCCGGCAGAAGACAAATTAATAAATTCATATGAGCAATACGGTGAGGCAGTGCTCATTAGCCAACAGCCTACTTTGTCAGATCCAGAGAACTTTTAGCACTATATCCTATACTATGGTTCCAGATTTAATAGGATTAACTTCCCTAGGTTAACATAGAAGTTAAAATCTAGAGTTTCTGAGAATAGAAATGATAGTTCCCTGACTATAGTCAATATTTCAAAAAGCCTGGTAGAAATAGTGTCACATAAATTAGGTGTATTCAGTAGACAAAAAACTTTTGTAGAACAGATCCCTATTATAAGAAAGAATAAAAATTGTCCTTGAGAGTAAAAAACATTTTTTTTTTGAGATGTGTGGGAAATATCTAGGCAGGGAAATGAGAGCTAAAGGAAATACATAATGTTTTTCCTCCCTCATTTTTCTTTATTTTATATTAGTTTCAGGTACACTGTACAGTGGTTAGACACTTATATAATTTATGAAGTGATTCCCCCAATTAGTTTATTTTCATTTTCTCTGTGTTCTCTTTTCTTTCCTTCTTTTTTTTCCTTCTTACCTCTATTCCTTCTTTCTCTCTAGCTTTTAATAGTTAAAAAAAAAAAATCAACCACCTATTTTGGATTACTGGCAGGCCCTGAATGAAAACAGTCCTCTTGAATATCCAAGAACCAGTACCTATATTCAATTGTTCTGTTTCTTACAGCCCACAGCGATACATACCAGATACAACACACACACACACACACACACACACACACACACACACACACACACACACACAAAATGGTCCTTTCACTTGCAAGTTAATTATTTTGTTAGAGATTTTATGATCTTAAGAAACAAATATGTCTTTCAAAAAGATCCATATCTACTGGCTTGATACATTTTCTAGGCAGCCTGGTACCCTGGGCTCCCTTCTAGATCTAGAAAGTGGTTAGTGATATTGTGCTTAAAATGAGAATGTAGCTCTATTCTTTCAGATCACTCTCAAAGAGGTTTATGCCTACTCAGAAAATAGCTCAGTTCTTTACTCTTGAGCCTAAAGAGGATATTCTCCCGATGTCTTTACTCTGAGATTGACCAACTCTCCCAAAGAGCCCCATCTGTTGAATATATACTCAAAGCACACACAAGAACAAACATTGAAAGTCACTAGTCCAATTTTGGGCAATTCCGAGGAATTTTGGAAATGCACTATACCTTGGATGATTCAATCTCAATAAATGAAGCTACCTTAGCTTTCAAAATTATCATTATTTTTTGCAAGCTAGATGTTCACCTTTTCTAAATTTCCAGTTTCTGTTGATAATGTTTTTCTGTGCTAATCCTTGACCAAGTTCCTTCCTCACCCAATGCAACTGGAATTTACTACACTACAGTTTAATTTTGAAATAAGGTCCTATTGGTAATATTCAATTTATGTGACAGCCACAGAAACTTTTAATAGGCCAATATAAGCCAGTAATCAATATAAATTAGAAAGCTATCCCACACAGTTCTAATCTCAGAGAACAAAATTATCAGCACAAAACCTGAGTACTCAGTATTTTTCCATCATATTAACTTTGCCCTTGGCTCTCCCATATATTCTCATTTTGGCCAATAATGTTGTGTCACTTTGCTGCTCACAAAGCATATTTGTCTTGCCCTTTTCTTCTTACAAAATTGTCTATGTCTACTAAAAGCAATAAATGTGAAAATTCAAAGGGTTACAACAAGCACATCATCCTTACTAGTCATAATTTATAGAAAAGTTTAAATCTGTGATTTTTCAAAACTTCCAATTCTAATGTGTTATTCAGCACTTACCACGAGGCTTTGCGTATTTCACTCTTCACTATTCACAGTGGTACAAGAAAAATTGTCACCTGTCTTCTTTCACTATCTCATTAGTAATCACAGAAGTTTGAACTTTCAAGTTTATAGTCCTAGTGCACATCCAGGCCATGGATGTAGGGTGTCTAGGTAAGTGTGAAGAAATTGAAAGCAAATACTTCAGGAGTTTATGTACATAAGGACCAAGCAGCCTTATTGGGAAAAAAAAAAAATCCATCCTAAGTAACAAAAGCTGAGGCACACACATTTGATCAAATGCAGTGGACCAGATTGAGAAGATTCTGATAACCCTACTTTCTTCATCGTGATCTTCCAAGAAGAAAATACTACGATGGAATTAAGCATGTAGGAGTTTTATTAGAGAAAATGCCTGTGTAAAAGGCAATAAGGTGGTACTGGTGCCATAGGCTTTGGTCTCTAAGTTTATGAAGCTTACTTGGGAGGAGGGTAGTTTTAGATTTGGAGGGTAAATACACACAAATCCAATTACTTATAATTTTGATGAATTTTATAAATAAAAGCATGGAGTTGTTAAAACCTATGATGTAATTTTGCCATAAGATTAATTTATTTCCTCAATAAATATTTTTTGATTGTCTATTTGGTTCAGATACTGTTCTGCTATAGTCTTCAAGTAAAGTAAATGAGAGAGAGCAGGAGAGAGGGAAGGAGGAGAAGAGAGGAGGGGAGGAAGGAAGGGAAGGGAGGGGAGGGTTGGGGAAGGAGAAGGAAGGAAGGAAGGAAGGAAGGAAGGAAGGAAGGAAGGAAGGAAGGAAGGAAGGAAGGAAGGAAGGAAGGAAGGAAGGAAGAAGGGGGAGAGAGAGAGGGAGGAAGGGAGGGAGGGAGATAGGCCAAACCAAATGGCCTAAGGAATCTTGAGATTCAGAACCAGACGCATTGGACTTGAATGTATTTGCTGCTGGTCTCTCCCACACCAAGTTGTATAGACCAAGTACAGCCAAAATTGGGTTATCTCATATCCCAGGAAATGGACAGGATGATCCATTGGTACAAAATAAAACATCAAAAATTTTATTTATATATACAGTTATAGTTATACTTGTATTAACATGAACAGAGCACTAAATTCCATTTAATATGTGAATCTACACCACATTTGTGTGTCAGATGTCGCATCTCCAGCACTGGCCACCCTAAAGTAGGAGGGGAGGTTCCCCCACACAAAGTAGGTGAGAGTGGCACCCTCATTCATGCACCTGCAATGTATTTCTTTTTTTGTAAAAGCTATTAAATGAATTTTCAGTTTATGATGTGTAGTTTGACCAAACTAACCATCACAAAGAGAATAACTTTAAAAATTCCTGCAAAAAACAAAAGGTTTGATATAAAACTAATGAAAGCACAAGTGAGCAACAAATGAGAGCAGAATCGACACTTTTTCTTCTCTGAGTATAAACTCTTTTTCAGCTTGGAGGTAAAAATATGACAAATCTAACCACATCTGACAAAAAGTTGGCTCCAGAAACTTGGATTTATCAAGATGATTTTACATATAGATCTATATCTATATCCACTACTGTTACAAGAGAACATTGTCCTAAGTACGCGTTGTGCCTTGAGGTAGTAGCTAATGATGTACGGAGCCATCACCACACTGAAAATCACCCAGAATCTTAAGACAAATCTCTGCAAAGTTACAAGACATGTGATTCTTAATCCAAGATACAACATTTCATCAAATATAATAAAAAAGATAAAAAGCCTCTTTTGAGATTTCTCATTTCATAGTGCAAGCCAAAAAAGGGGCATGACTTGGGAGGCAGGACTTTATCTGCAGCAGTAAAAATGACTGAAATAACACACTGAACACAATACAGTGATGGGCATGCATTTCTAGCAGATAATGCTTTCAGAGAATGCATAGATACATTGCTATTCTGAAATTCTAAAGAAATAAGCATTAGAGTAAATAAATTACATAAGTATGTGAGGTTTCTTATACAGTTGGATGAAAGGACAGATGTTTCTACCATCTTAACATATGGTATTTGCTACATTCTATTTCAAAAAATGCATCAAAAACTATTTTTTTGTGCATGTGAAACACCAAATGAAGTACATACACACACATTCTCAACAGTAAATATATAAATATATTCTTTAAAAATATGACTTTATGAAAAAACACCTAAGTAGACCACTGAGAGAGTTGTACTTTAACTAGAATCTTTAAATGATAGATGATAGATGAAAGATAGATAGATATTTAGATAGATGATATAGCCAGATAATTATGATTCATCCAGTTATTCATCTATTCATTTATTCGATGGCAATAGTATATTCTTTCACTGCATAGGAGAGCAATTCCAGCGAAGTACTGAAGAGTCAAAAAATTCACAAAGTACTAAAGGATTTCTGTCATGCTGGGACTAACTGTGCAAAAATTAGAATTTTAAAATATAGTAAAATATTTAAAATACCTGATAATGAGATGGGGATAAAGCAGTAAAGTTTTGTATACACAGAATTTTGCTCATAGTGAAGCACTTAAAAGAGCTACAAAACTTAGAGATGAGTTATACATTCTTCTTTCACAGAAAGAATAGTCCTAAATCTTTTCTATAAGTGCTCCCAAGCAGATTTAAAATATATATATACACATTTATCCTTTCAAAATAAAAGTAGTACTTTAACGATGAGTGAGAAAAAGTAGTTTTTTTAAGTCATACTTCAGCATGATTATTTTGGGAACTGTTCCTTGAAAATTTTTCTAGGATCATGTTATTTTGATGCCTGGCATAATCTAAGTGTGTTAAGTATTTTTAAATGACATATCTACTCACTTTAAAAGTTTGGAAACAGAATACTCTGATTTCAACATCTTTCAAAAAGCTTTTATGGATTCTGGGCTCACTTGTTAAAATATATAAAAAGGCAGCACCTTCTGGCTACTTTGTGAGAACAAGTAACTGATTGACATAGGAGAAGATGGAAACTTTCTATATAATTTGAAGAGAAATGTATAATTGGTACTAAAATTGAAATTGGAGGCTCGTGGTCAAAATGTTTTTCCTCTATGAAGGACTGCCAATCTATAGGAACAAATGGAAAATTATTTTTTCTTCTACCTCACTGCAATCAGTTTGCCTTCCTGCTTTGTCCTTCCATTTCATTAAATGTGATTACTATTTATGTTAGCTATTAGTATTACTACTGATATAGTAACTATTAGTATTACTACTGATATAGTAACATCTGTGCCTCATGTTTGGCATAGAAAACAGAATGGTTTCCACCATACTTCATTCTCAGAACTCTTCCAAGAATCAAATAGTATTGTAAATATGAAATGACTATGTACATGAGAAAGTGATGCAAATATATTAATATATTGCCCTTGTCCCCTTGTCTATGTATCTTGATATGGATTTGTTGTGTCTCTCAATACCATGAGGCACCCCAAGATTTCATATCTACTTTTTTTTTCCTGAAAGGTGGAAAACAAATGTTTATTCCCAGGAATTAGGCTATCATTTATTTCCTCTGATCAAAAAAGTTAGCATAAAAAGTAAGTAAGAGCGGTGAGTTTTAAAACCTCAGTCAGGTATCCCATATTCTCACAGCCTGAACAAGCCCAAGAAAGGGAATAACTTTCTCCCCACTATGCATATGCTGTCTGATGTCAATTTCTCCAGCTCTCCCCTCACGTTCTTTACAAAAATAACTATTACTTCTCCAACTGGATTTAAGAAGAAGAAAATTCTTATTGCATTAAAATATGAACCAGACTGCACTTGGATGAATAGATCTAACAAAGAATCAAATATAAAGAGTATAAATCCCAAATCCACAATGGCATAGTGGAAAACACACAATACTTGTCCTAAGACCCTGTTATTCGTCCAGGCATCACCACTGGATGATTGCAATACTCAGCACCTATTCGTAGTATTACTGCCATAGTAATAACCTCTGAACCTCAGTTTCACCATATTGAAAAAAAAGGAGGAAATGATTCCTATTGCACCCACTTCCCTAAACGTGCATGAATCAAATAAAAATGAAAGCACCTTGAACATGGTAAACCTCATATAAATATGATATTAATCAACTGCATAAAGCTAAACATCTCTGTTTAGTTTTACATTGTTACCTAAACAGAACAATTACAACAACTTGGCTACAATGAACTTTACACATGTTAATTTACTTACATATCCTCTAACTACAAAGTATCAAAATTTCTGGTTGAGATAGGTAAGAGAGTCATTATTCCCAAATGTATTAATGGAGAAACTGAAGCCATAAGCTGATAGTAGATGCATGGAGAGAAGGCAGTTTTATGATCCTAGTACAGTGTCTTCTACCACCACACTAACTTCCCCAACAACATTTCACAGCTAGTTATTTGCAGATTTATAACAATTCATTAAAACCCTCTGTAAGTGTGCATAATTTTAAAAATGCATTTGCTTAATTCACTTTCCATAATTACAAAAATGAAACTTCTTCCCCAGCTTAAGTTATGATTCATGAGGCTTATCGTGGGCTGACCATTTAGGTAATGCTTTAAAACACATCATTACCAATAAAAAATTCCCATCAATACTGAAGCCATGGGAAAATTTCAAGTAAATGGAGAATATGTGTGTTATATACACCAAATTATAAATAATATAATGGATTAATGTATATGTTTTATTCATTTTAAAATGTAAACTACATTATTTTTGCTCATATCAGCTCATCTTCTCTCATCTATGAACTGAATGGATCAAATGAAGTTATGCCTAATATCACTCTTTACAATAATCATCCATGAACAAAATTGAAAATATGTTTACAAATGGTTATAGATTACCTGAAGAAAATTTTTAAATAAAAATATATTAATTTTCTGACACTATGGATTCTTATCAATAAATTAAGACAATATAGAGAAAAATAAATCCTGTCATAGTCCTATACAGAGATAAAATACTGTCACACACTGTTATATATTCTCACAGATAATCTTTAAAATTACTTTGTATAATTTTACTTTTTTTATTCTAATGAAGCTATTAATAGAAGAACGTTGAGAGCTATAGCAACATAGCTTTGGTAACTTTTGATGAGAAAGCAAAATTCAAGAACAAAAGAAAAATTTCATAGTACTAAAAATAAAACCAGTTTGGACTGTCCTAAGGAAATAAAGTGGGATGACTTATGACAATACGGGTATGTCTCATTGAACAAGTGCAGGAATGCAGCTGGCCCTTGGAAGGCTTGAATCAGCACCTGGAAAGTAGTAAGAAACCAAATAATCTTCACCTTCTCTTATCTCTCCCTATTTGTTTCATTTCTCTTTCACACACCAACTTTCTCTAGGTTAACTCACATAATGTGACTCTAGAACAATGAAATTTTCGCATAACTTCTATTTAAGAAATCGAATATGGAAATGAGACTCAAATCTTAGTTTTATTTTCAAATTAATTAAGAAGCACTCTGTATCAATCAGGGTCCCAACAGAAACAGAAAGTTTAGTCAGTAATTTTTTAGCAGAATTTAATTAAGAATATATCCACAGTGATGGAGGACAAATGAAAAGAGCCAGTAAAGGAGACTGAAGCACCCAAGATCTAGACAAGAGGAGATCTGTATCACCTAGGCTTGAGGAAGCTTTGGGGGATGGGGTTCCTAACAAAGCTACAGGTAAAGACATATTCAACCACTGTAAGAACCATAGTGATGAGACAGAAAGAAAAGGAAATAATTGTCTAGACCTCTGTCCTCCATACTTCAAACCCAACTGGAAGCCAGAGAGTGAGACCCCTTTCCCCCACATACACACACAATACAATATATAGGAGCAAGACCCATGGGCACAGAGCAGGGTAGAGAAAGATGAAGAAGGAACAGAACTGCAGGATTGAGTGGGATAGGAGATGCGGAAGAGACAAATGAATGAGCAGCATACACTCTAAGAAAGATGTTGTCTATCTGGCTTGGAATCCTTCCTTTCCCATTCAATCAGTTATGACCAAGAGGTTAAATCGCTAAAGAATGACTCAAGAGTGCTCTTATATTGTCCTGTTCTTGTTCTTTACAGCATTATCCTATTTGATGTATATAGTTCTTACTGTTATTACTTGTTTAATGCCTGCCTCTCGCTATGCAATTTCCCATAGGAAGTGACCATGAGCTTTCTTTTCTCCACTGCCTAAACCCAGTGCCAACCTCTAGTGAGCACTCAACAAATATTTGGCAATGGATGAATAAATGAAAATGTTGGCCAAAATTGTCCTTTCTCATAATATCCTTCTAATTCAATTTATTCAATTACTTTTATGTTTTTAACATTATATTTGGAAATTTTAAATACAGAAATAATTCCAAACTGAAGAAAACTTACAAGACTAAGAAATAACTGCTGTATATCCTTTACTCAAAGTCCCTATTGATAACATTTTACTCCATTTGCTTTATTCTTTGTACATTTGTGCTCTGGGTATGCATTTTTTTTTTCTAGATCACTTCAGGATAAGTTACATGTATCATGGCCCTTTACCCCTAAATAGTTAAGTATGCATTTCCTAAGAATAGAGATAAATGGCCACAGTACAGTTATCAACCTCAGTCAATTTAATATTGATAACATAATTTACCATCCAAAGTCCAATTTTGTCCATTGACTCATTTTTTCCCCTCCAGTACAGGATGCAGTCTACAGTCAAGTACTGCATTTAATTTTCAATTCTCAGTTAAGCCCCATTAATCTGAAACATTTCCAAAACTTTTTTTACAATGTTGACTTTTCTAGGTAATACGATATCCTTCTTCTTTAATGGAAAGTTCCTAATAATTGCTTTGGCTGATGTATCTCCGTGAATATATTCTAACTCAGGACACTACCTAGGTGATATTGTGTCTTTCTCAAAGTGTTACAACTGGAGGCTCAAAATGTGCACCTACCCTTTGTTAATGATGTTAATTTTTGATCATTTAGTCAAGGTGTTGACCTATTTCACCACTGTGTAGTCACTGCTTTCCCCTTGAAACCAATACCCATTCTTTGAGGGAGACACTATAAGAGTAAATATACTGATTCTCATCAAAAGTTCTTCCTAGAATTAGCACCTCTCTTAGAGTGAAATTGACCATCTTTTATATGCTGAAGGGCCAATTCTTCTCTTTATGAATTAATTGTCTATTCATGCCTTTTGCCCAATCCATTCAATTCATTCAATAGTTATTATTAGGCATCTACTATGTGCCAAGGACAGCTCAATGTACTGAGGATACAGTGGTCAAATCAAAGTTCCAGCCCTCATGGAATTACATTCTTATTAAGAGAGGCAGGCAATGAATAAACAAAAAGGTAAATACAAAACAAATTTTATCAGATGGTGACAAGGGTTACAGAGAAAAATAAGGTGAAGGATATTATTCAAAGGAATGGGCAAGGAGGGATACTGTTTTATGGTTGGGATGATGAAGTGACATTTGAAAAAGACCTGAAGGGATTGAGAAATGAGTTATGAAGATGTCTGGAGGAAGAGCATTCAAGGAAAAGAAAAGTGACTACAAAGGTCTTGAGGTAGAAGCATACCTGGTATTTTCAGGGAAAGCATGGTAGCCAGAACACATGTGCTCTAAATGAAGTTAAAGTGGAAGCCACTAAAAAAATTTTAAGAGAAGTGACATGATCTGACTTGTGTTATTAAAGGATCAAATTTACATGTTGAAAATAAATAATAAACTGTGGGGCCAAAAGAAGCCAGGTGATCAGATATGAGGCCATTGCTGTAGACCAGCTAAGAGATAATGGTGCTTGAATTGGGGGTGTTGGCATAGAAATGGTGAGATATGGTCAGATTCTAAATGTTTTTTGAAGATAGAGCTGACAGCTTTTGCTGACAATGGATGATGGATGACTTCAGTTTTGGAAGAATAAAAATGTTAGCAACTGAGATATGAAAGATAAGGCAGAATAAAAGTAGATATGATGTGACTGGGTTCATTTTCAGACATGATACATTTTAATAGCTTTTAGATATCTGCAGGGAAATGTTGAACACATCATAAAGTGTATGAATCTGTATTCTGCAAAAAGGTAGAGATATAAATTTGGAAGTTGTCAGCTTCTTGATAGTATGTAAAGACCTTACACTGGATAAGTGCACCTAGTTAGCAAGTATGGAAACAGAATAGCAGAGGTCTGAACCTTGGAATATTCCAGTATTCAGAGGTCTAGGAAGTGAGGAAAAGCAAACTTAAAATTATCTGCCAGTAAAGTAGGAAAACCAGAGGTTGGTCTAAAAAGCCAATTTACAAGAGATTATAATGGAAAATAAAGTGATCAAAGAGTCCCTGTTAAATTAAGATGAAGACTAGGATTGTCTACTGGGATTAACAACATAGGTAGTAACTTCAGAGTAGTAGAGTACTCAGTGTAGTAGAGAGAAGGCCTGATTAACGTGAGTTCAAGCAAGAATTGGAAAAGGATGACTATACACGTTGAGGCAAATTTTTTAGGTATTTTGCTGAAAGAAGTTCAGAAAAAACAAAAACTGGAGAAGAATGAGAGGTCAAGCAAGTTTTGTTGAGAGAGAAGTAGGGCAATTACTAGAATCATGACCTTGAGAGGGAATGGGTCCCCTCTCAAGCAAAAGGGTTGGACTTCAATAGAAGCATAGACATTTGAACGATAACAAGAACAAAAGCTGTCCACATAGGTACATAAGCCTTCAACATTGTTTTAGCTCTGTGAAGTGGGGAGAGAATTGGATTTAGCCAGGATTGGAATTTTCAAGAAACACATAATGTAGTTAGAAAGAGGCCATAAAGACATTTGCAAGTGAGTAATTACAATGATGGACCAGGAATTCTATGTGAAAGTGAAAGTTAGAACATATAGTATGTGGAAATATTGTAAAAATAATAAAATCAATGGAGTATAGATCTTGGTAGAATTTAAAAATTCTTGAGGTCAGAGCAATAAAGAGAGTGAGCTGGAAAAAAGAAGTGGGCTTGGAAAGTATGTTTAAAATAAAGATTATGGAGGAGTGGAATTACTGGTAATGCCAACATCTAGGTTATGACCATAGAAGTGAGTCCCTGAGACAGGGTAAAGGACTTGATCACTGAAGGAGAAGAGGTCAAGGCCTGAGATGGTAGACATGGGAATAATTAAATTGCTAAAATTACATATAAATACACACATATATTTATAAAATCCATTCTCTCTCCACATATATAAAAATATGTATATGTGTATTATATATGTATATACCTAGCAAATTCATTGCATCTCTGTATATACACATGCACGCGTACACACACACACACCTAGCTTACAATCCAGAGAGGGAGACAGAGAGAGACAGGGGAGAGCAAGAGAGAGAGAGGGAGGAGAAAAAGAGCAAGAGAGCGAGAGAGGAGAGAGGGAGGGAGGGAGGGAGGGAGAGAGGGAGAACAGAGAGAGAGGGAGAAGAGAGAAAGAGAGAAAGGGAGGGAGGAGAGAGAGAGAATATAAATTTGCTAATTGAAGAAATGTGGAGTGGGGAGAGAACGCCCAGGGGTCTGCAGATGCTTGCAACCAGGTAGAGTAATGAATGGCGTAATCTGATAAGCTTGAATTTTAAATCTGAGTATTTTTCAGGAGAATGTTCCAAAAGGCAGCAAGGGAATATCTAACTATCTCCAACCCAGTGGCAAAAGAGTACAGAAGGAAAATCATCCCCTACTTAAGAGGCTTCATGGGAAGCCGTTACTGTAGAGTGTTGAGTTTCAGAGAGCAGGGAGGTAAACAATGTTTGGCAAATAGGCTAAGAATTCACAAAGTTTTGCTGATAACAGATGCTGAGTCCCAGAGTATTCATTAGAAGGTTTGGACAGTTAAGGAGAAAGTTTTTACAAAAAGTAAAGAGACTTATTGGGATGAGGGATGAATATGGATAATGGGGGATGACTTGGAAATGTTGAGATTCCAACAAAGTCTTGATAGAAACAAGAATGGAAGGCACAATGTGATAAATCCTGGATCCTTTAGCAGGATGCAGTGAGAAGGCAGTGGATGTTGGTGAGAAGGGAAGACAGGTTCTTAGCAAGAATATTTAAAGTCCTGGGATTCCCTCTTCACTCCTACTGATGACAGAGATACCACATTTGATAAGAATCTAAAACACAGATACAGAAAAGAACCTTGATTAATCTGATAACTTCTAAGGAACTGACATAGTAAAGTTTGAGCCAAAATATTGTACACAGTATGGAAAAGCTAATATAATTTTGGTTGCAAAACAAAAAGATACAATATGCAGTTTGTCCTGCTTGACACTGAGAAAATAAACCAGTGTAAATTTGCATTGCACTGTCAGACTCCTCACCTATTGGTTGGGTACCTAAATTTTATAGATGTATTTTCAATCATCAACATAAAATATCTACACTGCAGACATGTAGAGAATTCGACTTTGAATTAAAGAAAATTCTTTAAAATAATGAGAACTATAGAATACTCACAAGTCCAGGCTCTATGTCCCTTATCCCATGTAAAAATTAAAATAGTCTTGTGATATATTATCTCCATTTTTCAGAGGAAGAAATTGAAGCATAAATAAACCTTTCTAGGTCATACAGTGAGTAAATTTGAAGTATGGTGTTGTCTGGGCTGAGAGCAGAAAGCGTAGTTCTGGATCTGTGAATCGATAAGAGATGCAAATTCTAGGACTATATCCTAAACCTACTGAATCAGAAAATCTGGAAGTGGTGTCCAGTAAACTGTATTTTAACAAGCCCTCCATCTGATTCTCATTCACACTCAAGTTTGAGAACTTCCATTGTAAAGTAAGTAGGGGAAAAGTATCAGGTAATTGAAAGAGCATGATAAAGGGCAGGACAACTACCTATCATTCTAGGTTCCTTAAATTCTTTCTCTCGTATGTGTGCGTGCATGCGTGCGTGCGTGTGTGTAGAGAGAGAGAGAGAGGGAAAGAGACAGAGAAAGCAAATGCCGAAAAGTTTTAGCAATTAGTGAACAGAGGTAAAGGGTATATCTATCCTTATTGTACTACTATTGCAATTTTCTGTGGGTTCGAAGTTTTATTAAAAGCTGGGAAATTTTAAAAGGCATTTGTTTATTCAGAGTGAATATAGTCTTTAAATTTATCTGTTAGATTTTGGTTTCCTGCGGTTCTTTAATGCTCTCATACCATTTGATTGCCTAAAATAAACCTAGCCACAAAAGAAAGACAAGTTATCCATGTAGACACAAAAGCCGATTTTTCCACTGATTAGAAAGAGAAAAAAATCATTTAACTATTGGCAACTGATACTTTTTAAAATTGTTATTCCCCTAATGCAATGTAACCAATTATTGCTTTGTGTTAGCATCTACTAACAGAGAAACAGACAATTTATGCCCAATTACACAATGGCAAATTTTTTATACTTTAAGAATAACAATGTCAAACATTAATCAAAAAAATCACAAGACGTATTTTTCCATGATTTGCCAGATAGGAAATCACATTCTCTTTCTATTACATGATTAAATACCACAGGACACATACATTTGGGTTTATAGTTCTAATAGACTAACATACAAGTTATATAACAAATCCTGTGATCCCTTCTCATTACAATCATTCCAGTCTCAAATGGAGCAAAAACTGATACATGTAGAAAGGGGCACTGGCCTAAGATACAGAAGACCAAAGTAGTGGCTTTAGCTCTGCTTCTAAATAGCTCATTATTTTTTTGGTAAATCACTTCCCTTCTTTGAGCTTTAGTTTTATCTGTAGGATGAGGGACCTAAACCAAATTAAGATTGTTAGAATTGTAAAATGAAGGGCTGCTTATTCTTCAAGGAATGGGGAAGGAAGAAGTAACTTAAAATAATGATTTTATAAGAAATAACAATTCAATCTGATGTAGATATTGTTCATTAGAACCCAAGGAGGCAGAGAGAGGAAGTGGCCAGGATGTACATAAAACTGATTAGCCTGAGGGACTCACTCCCTTCTACACTAGGGGGCTATACTCTGGAGAATCATCTGGCCAGAGGGTCAGCCTGTGTAATTTCTGGGTGAGGATGGCCCCAGAGGAAGGTGGAAATTAGATTAGGCCACCAAGATGGCCACTGATTGTTGTCTGATAAGACCTCTCTACCTAAAGCCACAAAAATCCTTAATTTGTTGTGATTAGATTTATGCATTCTAGAAATAAACAATATTCTGCAACCACATAGCAACATAAATTTAAAAGACCCCCCACGAAGGGAAGAGTAAACCCTACAGAAGTAAAATCAGAAATTTCTCCAAACTATGAAATTGGAGTTTTAAGATAATTTTGCCTACAGGTTTATATTCCATATATGAGTGAAATCATATGGTTCTCAACTTTTCGTGTCTGATTTATTTCTCCTAGCAAGATAATCTCAAGCTCTATCCATGTTGTCGCAAATGGCAGTATTTCCTCTTTTCTATGGCTGAGTAAAACTGAAAGCAACAAACAAAAATTCCTAGTCACAGACAACAGTTTAGTGGTTACCAGAGGGAAATGGTGAGGGGGAGGTAGAAAAGGGTAAAGGGGGCCAAACATATAGTGCTGGAAGGAGATCCAACTTTGAGTAGTGAACACACAATGCAGTAAGCATATGACATATTGAATTTACACTTGAAACCTATATAATTTTATTAACCAATGTCATCCCAACACATTAAAAAAAAAAAAGACAGGAAAAAGACAATTTTGCCTAAAATTCTGCAGACATGGATGTCCACAAATGAGGTATTGATTAATACAAACACAGTATATCCATAAGTCCATAAGTGAGTAGAATTTTTGAGAAATGGATTATCTGGTTAATTGTGAGTTAATTTGGACAATTTGTCAGTCTCTCAACTCTTCACTACTCAGTGGTTTTTCGTTTGTTTGTTTGTGTTTGTTTTAGCAGAGACAAGTTTTGGGTTTTGTTTTTGTTTTTGCTTAAATAGGAACCATCTCATGAACATTACCAAATCTTCCTTTGATTGTTTGAGGTCCTGCATTACCTCCAAATCATTATTTTAAATATTATTACCTCTGCACCGGGATTGGAGAATTAGGATGTGTTAACATTGGACTGAATCTACCTAGGACTCATGCATCCCTCAAAGAAGCTTTTTTGGAGGGAGAGAATCCTTGAACACAAACTATTTCTTACTCTTTGCCATCTTCTCATGAAATCTGAATGTGTCCAAGAAATTAAAAATCACTAATTTGAGGATTTTGATTAGCTTGGGCTCAAACTTTCACTGTATCTTCCTTTAAATCAAAGTGAATCAAGATCCACAACACTTGTAATAAGACTGCACTTTTTCAACACAGGGATTAGAGCAACATTTTTTGCCTACACATTTTCAAGGAAGCCCTTAAAGGTTTTGAGTGCTAGGCCATTTTTTAAGAAATAAGAATTTGGAAGCAGACATTCTACACACAATTTAACTTTCTTGAACTGACACAGCATTTAAAAATTTAATTCTACTCTGGAGCAACTCTAGATTGAAAACATTAGACAAATAAAGTATATTGTTGGCACCAGGTAATTGTTTCTATTAACAGAGTTTCTGATACCTGATGGCAAGTTCTATTTAAGTTGTTTATGCTCCTACCAGCTCTTTCTAGCATTCTTCCATGGGATTACGTGTATACAGAGCAGTGTCCATAAACTTTGGATGACACTGACATCGATTTCTCGTCATGAAAAAAAAAACTCTAAACATTTAAACGTTAGCAGGCTGAGGATGCATTTGACTCTGAATTAGTACCTGATTTTGACTCTTCTTGAAAGTAAGATACATACTTGCTCAAATTCTTCGTTGAAACAAAGTAGAAATAGCATATGAACAGGCGAGTGATAAGAGAAGACTAGTGTTCCTGGGATGTTCCCAGAAGCACCCCATGGGGATTGGAACTGGAGTTCTTAAGGCAGGAAGAGGTTTCAAAATTCTCAAGGTTATGTCTTGATGCAATTAACAAAACAAGTTTGAGAAAAATACTCATATGCTCAAGACAAGCACTCTGGCATTACAACAGGAATGGAGGCATGCATGAACCAAACGGCATAAAATCTCCCTCAAAAAGGATTGTCTAGCTACTCCAATGGTCAACTGTGACAAAGATCAACAATGAGCCCTGATACAACACTATCCCTTGGAGACTACTCGGCCACTTTGTGGTCAGCTGGCTACACAGGACCCTTTTTGCTCCAAAAGGCACAGCAAGTAATTTTGAAAGGAATCATCACACATTCTAGATAGGGCTTCAACAAGCACCACTACCTAAGGGTTTCCAGAGCATTCGATCCACTGGCAGGGGACCTCACACACCCTCACTTCAGACCAAGAAACTCATTTTACATCAAGGGACATAAGGCAGTGGGCACATGTGAGACAAGTCGATCCAAGGGCAAGAGATGGACTGTTGTGATACTGCACTGCCCAGATATCCTTTCCCCTACCCGCTTCAGGAGATTCCCTCTTCCCCAGTTAACCCAAACCCAATGAATGACTGTTTGATATGGTGACATAAAGCCCAACCTCTCTCTCCAAAAAGGAACAACTCTGGAGGGGCTATCCCAGCATCAGAACTGAGTCCTTGTCACGACAGCATCACAGCCCAAGTTCTTCCTATGCCTAACTCTGCTTCCTTTTCTTCCCTTCACTGTGTTTTGGGTGTTGAACCCAAGACCATTCTCTCATAAAGTTCCTGCACATTCATTTCCCCCCTAGAGTCTGCTTCCATGAGTAAATAATCTACAACAATAATCTTTCTTTAAGAAAACTCTTATGTATCCCCACCAGAAGATTAGAAGAAAAAATTAATCTCACCATTTAGACCATATTTTTTCTTTATGCTTGCAATATTTTTCCCCCTTAAGTTCTTTCAGAGAACGAAGAAATTTTTTCCCTCAAATGTATTTATATCTACCAAGAGCTGCACTACACAAGATTATTTTTAAAGTAATTCTTGATTCTACCAAGATTGTCACATATTTAAGCTAAAGAACCAAGACAAATAGGACAAAAGAATCTAATTACGGAATAAAAGATTTGGGTCTCTGTGACAAAGAAATGGCTGAAATATTTATTGTACATTGTTGGCACATGACCTTAAATTGATCCAACATGAAAGAAATCAAGTGGCTTTTACACTAGCATCAAATTGTAATACATTTGCTAGCCCTTCTTTGTTTTTTCCTCCCTATCTTTAATCGTATCTCCATCTCTGGAATCTGTTTCAAGCCTGAAATTCCAGCAATTATGCTGCCCTACCCATCATCATTCATTTCTGAAATCTGTTTACCACACTGGACCTGACAGACTGCTCCTTCTATCACCTCTCCACTGACTTTAAGCACCTGCTGCCTAGACCTGTGATATCCAGCAATGTCCATATCTGCCTTAATTATACACCTAGCCAACTCTATATTTTCTTAATTATAATACAGAGCAGCCACAGCTTACTCCCAGGTTAGGTTCTAACACCAATCTAAAAGGCAAAAAAA
>CM053509.1:45343906-45369319 GCA_028627145.1 Eidolon dupreanum | reverse complement strand
CTAGCATCAAGCCTCAGTACTGCTACATTATCTTCCCGTGGAGTTTTTGGCCACCACTCTTGTCTTCCTCCAACCTATTTTTCCCATTAGAGCCAAAGTTATTGTTTGGAATATAAATCTGACTCTGTAACTCAGGACTGAAAATATTTTCCAGACCATTCAGGATAAATGCAAACCTTTAACACAGCCTCAAACCCTTTGTGGTCTGGCTCCTGTCTTTTCCAGCCTTATTTTAGGCTTACATTCCTCTTTACTCCCTCTTATCTGGTCATAATGGCCCTCTTTCAGTCTTTCCATATTAAGTGCCCTCTTGCTGCAGGTCATTTGCAGATGCTGAGCCCTCTGCCTGAAATGCTCTTCCACCCAGACTTTAGTTATTTCCTGTGCATTCTTCATAGGAACTCAGGCAGCCACCATGTTCTAGCATTTCTCTAGCTAGGTCAAATCTCTCAACTTTAGGCTTTCTTAGTACAGTACACATTTTCTTCCTGGAACTTACCATAATTATGACATCGTATTTATGTGTGAAACTCCATTACTATTTTCCCCATCTCTCCAGCGCCCCTTTGAGAATGAATTTAAAGGAGATGAGGCATTAGTTTTGCTCTCCAAGACCAGATTGCGTAGGTTCGAACCCTAGCTTTCTGGTTTGGTGATTTTGGGCAAGTGATTTGCCCTTTCACTCCTCAGTTTCCTCATTTGTAAAATAAGGCCCACGCTAGTACCTACCTCTCTGGATTGGTTTGATTATTAAATTTATATGTAGAATGCTTAGAACGATGCTTAATATTAATGTTATTATTGTTACATTATTTTTCACATTGCTTAGCATAATATCTAGTTGTGCTAGACAGAACAATAGCCCCTAATCCCAGGAACCTGTGAACATGCTACCGTACATGGCAGAAGGGTCTTTGCAGATGTAAATAAGGTGAGAGACCTTCAGTTAGGGAGGTTATTTTGAATTATCTAGGTGGGCCCAATCTAATCACATCATTCAAAGCAGAGGAGAAAATCAGTGAAAGCATATAAAGAAAGAAGGAGAGATTCAAAGCATGAGAAGAACTCAAACTACCACTTCTGGCCTTGAAGACAGAGGAAGGGAGTCATAAGCCAAGGAATGCAGGTGGCTGCTAGAAGGTGGGAACAGCCTCCACATAATATCCAGCAAGGAAATGAGATCTTAGTCCTACAACAGCAATGATTTCACCAACAATCCAAATGAGCAGAAAATGGAATCTCCCCTAGGACCTCCAGAAAGGAACCCAGCCTGCTGGTATCTTGATTTTATCCAATAAGACCATATCAGACTTCTGACCCACAGAACTGTAAGATAATATGATTCCTTTGTTTGGTTTGAAGCCACTAAGTTTGTGGTAATTTGTTATGACAGCAATAGAAAACTAATAAACAGGTACATTGTTGATACTCAATTAGAAGAAAAAAACAATTCCTACCTGTGCTGAAATACTGGAAACAAAATATTTTAGATGTTATTTCATTCAATTCACATAGATAGCTTGTTAATTTGATATTAATTTTCCCATTTTTAAGCATGAGTAATTAAGGCTAAAAGTAACTTATCAAAGGTCACTCTGTTATTTTCCTAAGTCTGAGGCTGAAATTTTCCTCTACCCCATGGCATCCCTACTCACCGAAAGTATTAATTTTATTTATACACCTCCTGAATTTACAAATCAGTTTGTATCTATGTTATCTCTCCAGTGCATCTCCTGGTAATGTTTCAGCTTTGCAATCTGAAGGAAAATGTATAAAATATGTGATACAAACTAAAAATAACTTATGTAACAATAATTAAAATTCTAAACACTTTATGTATGTTAACTCTTTTAGCCCAGATACCAATGTGATGGCAACTACTCCAATTAATTTCCCATTATTTTTTGCTTAAGAATTGTTGTTTTTTTCAGATTTATATAGCTATGTTAAGCTAAACCTTTGATGTTAGTTATGACAGAATTAGTCAAATATTTATAGTTATACTTTTCTGCTCAGCAAAGTAAAATACATAATAAAATATCAATAGACTTTCATATCCTTTTTCTTTTTGAGACTTATGGATTAAAAAAAAAAAACAAAATGTGTTTGAATAATGAGATATGTTTAGCTGACAACTGATGTCTATGGAAAAGATATATCTCCCCAAATGTAAGGCTTCCTGGAGAGACGTTTAATTTATAAAATTTTAATCATAATTTAAGGTGTTACTTGGCAAAGCCCAAAATTCTTACAGGCAAAATTATTTTTATTACTTTGGACTTAGACATTAATATGGAATTTAAAATAATTTTGTTGATATGCATTCAAACCTATACTAAATTATAAAAGTTCTTTTAATATTCTCATACTACTGTCATTTGACTTTGATATTTCTAACATACTATATATGAATTTGGAAGCATTTTTATCAAAATATTTGAGATGTTTATTTCCATATGCATACATATAGATAAGCAGTCCAAAAAGCTGCCCATTTCATGTAGAGCGGAGATCAGAGTTAATAACATTACTATCAAAAAAAGTGCGTTACCTAAATTATTTTCTGCCAATATTCTCTCCCAATTACTCTTCACTCAGTTTCTTCTATTTTTCACACATATCTTTTTCACCTTTGTCATTTCTGAATTCCTGGAATCTGGAGTCCCCTGTGTACACACAGTATAAACTTAATCAACATAAATATAGGCCAAGTGCTTTACAAGTGAATTAAAGTGCATGAGTGTATTTATTCATTCATATTTTTACCCTTTCAACAGAAATGTACCAAGTGTTTTTCATACGTCAAACAATTTGTTGTATACTAGAGATACAAAGATGATAATGGCATGGTCTTGCTCTCAGAAGGCGGATATTCTTGGGAAATTGAAAGAACAGGAAATCATCACACAATGTTGCAAGTTTTTTTTTAATGGACGCTAGTATTGTTCATTGGGGAAAAGAGTTGATTTGATTTCAATCAGTCAACTGACTCTTCCCTGTTAGATAACCTAAGAGAGGGTACTTGCGTCCCCTGAATATCAGGTCTTCATCCATAATGTGTCAAAAAGGAATAAAACCACACCACATACAGGGGAAATATAGGACTATTAACTAAATACCAGAAGTTCAAAATGCTTTGCTTTAGTAATTCCATGAAGCTTGAAAGATGAATCGTAGGTGAAAAAGAGTATCCACACTACCACTGTTCACAGCAGGGAGTAATGATGGAAATCATCACACCAACTGGTGATACTGGCTGAATTTTTGACACATTATGAGTATGTAAATACTTTTTTCTCATGGATCAATTCTCTGCAATTTTTTAAAGAAAATTAATGTTGTTTACAGTGCAATTCTAATGTTCTCCGATCAGAAGAAACAGCTATATTTTTATAACTGATTTTAGGACTATGGTAGTGTGAGACATTCTTTCAGGTGAGAAAGATGAGCCATAAACCTTAGACTCCAAATTTAACGTAACTATTCTTTCATCATTCAAATTATAGCATATTAAAATCATTCTAAGAGTTATCTGACTATACATAATATGTGAGTGATTTTGTATGTATAATAAAAAGAAAATGAAGAAAACAGGGGCATTCTTTATGTTCTAAATTAATACATTTCTGTATTTATCAACAAAACTATTCAACATGTTTTATAAAACATTTAACACTCTCATGCCACCTCTTCACTAGGCTAGTCCAGTAACCCAACATTATGAAATTCTACTTCTTACCTTGGTCTATTCCCTAAAGCCAGATCTAGTCTGACACCTGAGAAGAATAAGGCCATAGCTTTTAGCTATTTAACAGTTTTGTTTCTTCACCACATAGAAAGACATCACAGCATTTGTCATACAAAATCAAATAAAATTTTAAAAACCACAGCAACTGAGTTCATATTTCCATTCCAACAAACTCTTTGTTCATCCTATGGATAGGCAAAGACTCTGTGCTCCCTCCCTTGCTTCGATAATAAGTGATGCTCATGGAAATATTTAATGATAGAATCACTTCATATTGGATAAGTAAATCTACACTGTTTTTAAATTTAATAATCTAAGGTTTTTTTAAAAAAAGATTATTTTACACAATTTGAGAATTTTTTTCACTTATATATATATATATATATAGTCCACCAAACTTGTCTAACAGAGCAATAAACTTCAACTCACTTAACTGATTCTTCCTTTAAATCTATATTTTAAATTAAACTCCTATAATGATATTCTATACTCTACAGATAATGTTTTGAATTATTGTTGGTTTCCTATTGTGATATATAAGGATTTTATCTCACTTAAATTCCTCTTCCTGTCATCTTCCCAATGTAATCATTTACCATTTATAATTTGTTATTTATTGACATAAATGTGTAAGTATTGCTTACTGCTTACCCAGCTAGTACGCTATAATAAAATTTCTATTTTTGTACTTTTTTCCTGACAGGGAAAAGACAATTAATAATTGTCTTTCTTTTGCATTTATTCATTTTTCTTTAAATATATGACTGAGTCTCTGAATACTTACAGCTCTATAAACATGCCTCATGGTACAACTTTCCAAATAACCCAAACTGTTAGATAATAACAATGTTAATGATAATTAACAACTATTGAAAGCTTAACTACATGCCACACACTATTCTGAGCACTACACATATACTTCTCATTTAATTCTGACTCAACTCAATGATATAGAAACTAAGATTCTAGTATTATCCCCATTTTACAGATGAAGAAATCATAGCACTAGGAGATTAAGCCAATTGTCCTAATTTATACAATTACTGGTAAAGCCAGGATCTTAACTCCAATTTTACTGAGGCACATCTTCCAGCTGCTTCTTGAAAAAGATATTTGAGAAGTATTTTTTTAGTATCTGTATGACTTTATTCTATTCTCATATTTGAAAGATAGTTGGATAAAGAATTATGTATTGGAAACATTTCATTTAGAATTTTGAAAACATTGATTCCAGTGTTGTTTCTGGCAAATTTAATGTTATTCTTATTGGCATGTTTCCTCTCTGAAATTTTCAATATTGTTTATTGGGGAGTGATATCAGCAAGACATAGGTGACATAGGTCATTTCTAACTTTACTCTCCCTCAAAGAACTAACAACTACTCATGGAAAAGACAGCACTAAGAGAGTCCTAGAACACGAGGGTGAGGCTGAAGCACCCACCCGTACCAGAGGCCAGGACAGACTGTGTTACAAATGTAAGAGGCATGGTTACATGTGAACATATCGCCTCTCCCATAGGCCTGTACAGCAGCACACCAGAGGTCTCCCCACAGCCTACAGTTCTTCCAGGGGGCTAAGAGGGCCCAAGGGGGACTCCCATATCCCCCAGCATTGTAGGTCCTCCACTCTGATCTTGCCCCACAGAAACTACAGAGGAATTTGCAGGGCTCAACTACTGGGAATCTGATTGTAACAGCAAAGGACTTACAACAACCTTCACTCTGATCTAGGCAGACTAAGATTCTACCTGCAGAGCCCAACTAGTAGTCCCAACCAGCAGCTTGGCTGATCTTCAGAACCAAGTCAGTGGTTCTGATCAGGGAACTATAGTACATCTATTACTAACTGTAGTCCCTGACCTGATCTGACTAGAAAGTCTGGCAAGAGCATCTGGAAGCTGCATAGCCCAACAACGCTCTATCAGAAAGGCCCACAGATAGCAGATCACCCACAGAGCAAAGTCAGTGCTAGGTGTAGAGGGCTCCTCTGCTATCCCCAGACAGGGGAGTTAATTCATAGCCTCACCTGCTGCTGAGGGTAGGTTCCAGGCCCATCCCAACCTGAAAGCATGATCAGAAAAATTTGGGGGTGCTTGGAGCAGGCTCTCACATCTTGCCCAGGAAGGAGAATTGCATTATTGCCCACCCCCTTCTGATCAGAAATGCTGGCAAGACCTGATAGTCCGTAGAGAAAAGTCAGTGGCCTTTTTTGGCTAGAGAATAGGAAAATGGGTCAGTTTAAGAACACAAAGAGCCTTACTGGCATTGGTGTTGGTTCTCCCACTGTACTCAAACAGGGAAATTAATTCATAGCCACACTCATTACTGAATACAATCCTCAGCCCATCCAACAAGGGAACCTAACCAAAGCACATAGGAAGATGCATAGCCCATCCAACAGTCCTGCTTACAGTGGTGACATTTGAACAGAGAGCACAGCCAGTGGTTTTATGTCTGCAGAGCAAAATTGGTGGCTTCACCTGGCCAAGAAATTTAGTGCACAGTTTTGCCTGATTTAGGTCCCAAAACAATGAGCTACGTGGGCCCTGTGCCCTATTCTGCTTCCCTGCTTAGGCAGAAAAGCTAATTCATAGGCCCCACTTACTACTAAGTATAGTACCCAGTCCTGACTGTGTAGGAAGCCCAACCAGAAGACCCAGGCCTCTGTCAAGCCCATCTGACAGACTTGCTTGGCCAGGGAACCAAACCAGACGTCCTGCACAACTGTTCTTCACCAGTGGCACCTCCCCTCCACCTTGGAATTCCTGTGGTGGCCTCACCCAAAAACTGACCCTGATAACAAGTTTCATGTGCCCCAAGGACATTACTAGCAGAAATGTTCAGAACCCAAACTAAGATGAGTAGTAAAGAACTGTCTCTGTCAAGGCAAATCTATAAAATCTAGAATATTACTTACTCAAATACACAGATACCAATGCATGCAATCAAGTATCCTGAAAAATCAGGTAAATATAGCACCGCATCATCAAAGGAAACTAATAAATCTTCAAAACAGACCCTAAGAAATGACGATCTATAAACTGTCAAACAAAAAAATTCAGAATAATCCTCTTAGAGTAGTTTAGTGAACTACAAGAATATACAGAGAAAATTCCTTTAAAAAAATTAGGAAAACAATGCATAAACAAAACTATAAATTCTTTTCCAAAGAAGATATACAAATGACTAACAGTTACATGAAATAGTATTCAACATCACTAATCATTATGAAAATGCAAATCAAAACCACAATGAGATATCACTTCATATCTATATGAATGGGTAGAATCAAAAAGACAAACGATAAATGCTAGCAAGAATGAAGAAAAGGGAACCTTAGTACATGGTTGGTAGGATTGTAAATTGTCACAGTCACTATGAAAAACAGTATGGAGGGTCCTCAAAAAATTAAAAATAGAACTACAATAAGATCCACTTCCAGGAATATATCCAAACAAAACAAAAACATTACTTTGAGAAGATTATCTGCATTCCCATGTTCATAGTAGCATTATTAACACTAGCTAAAACATGAAAACAATCTTAGTATCCGTCGACAGATGAATAGATGAATCTGGTATGTATATGTGTGTTTACGCACAGTGGAATATATTTTCATAAAATATAAGGAAATCCTGCCACTTGCAATGACACTGATGGACCTTGAGGGCATTAAGCTAAGTGAAATAAGTCAGACAGAAAGACAAATACTGATTACCTCATTTATATGTAGAATATAAAAAACAGCAGCAAACAACCTAACTCATAGAAAAAGGGATCAGATTTGTGGTTACCAGAGGCATGAGGTACAGGAAGGGAGAACTGGAGGAAGATGGTCAAAATGCTCAAACTTTCAGTTATAAGATAAATAAGTACTAAGGATGTAATGTACGACATGAAGTCTATAGTTAACTCTGCTGTGTGATATGTATGAAAAATTTAAAAACTAGATCCTAAGAGATATAATCATAAGGAAAAAATACATATACATATAAATTTCTTGTATCTATATGAGATGATGGATGTTAACATATTGTGGTCATCATTCCACAATATATATGTATAAGACAAATCATGCTGTACAACCTAAACTTATAAAGTGCAGTATATAAACTATATCTCAATAAAACTGGGTGGGGGGGAGGAGAAGGTTTCTTTATTCTTGACATTTCAAATTTCACAAATAAAAGCAGACATTGGGCTGGGAATTTGCTGGGTCTTTGCAATCTGAAAACTCATGTTCCTTTGGAAAATTTCTACCATTATTTGATAGTTTTCTTCTCAACATTTTCTCTGATCTCCTTTTCTGAAACTCTCATTAGGTGAATGGTTGACTGTCTAAATTCATAAAGAAAATTCTTAGTTTTAAATCTATCAACCACATCTTTTTAAAATGGTCATCTGGCTAATAGACATACTAAATATGTTCTAACATATTCATTGAATTTTTATGATTTAGAGCTTATAGTTTTAATTTCTAGGAGCTCTTTTTGGTTTTTTATACAGAATACTGTTCATATCTCATCGAAGAAATAAATTCTGTTCACCGTCAGTGGATATTAATCACATGAATTAAAATATTTTCTTCCTGCTCTTCCTTTTCTCTTTCCTCCACTATTATTTTCTTATATTCATTTGATGTGATCTCTCTCAGATTAGAGGCTTGTCTAATATGCCATGGACTAAAAAGCTGACTGGAATTTCTGTGTGGAGATGGGTGGAACTTTTAGACTAGACTTAATTACAGGGTGATGTTATAACCATCTAGTCTTGTTACTGAGGATACACACATACACACATCAATTTTTATAAATATTTTCTGTAGAAATGAATATCCAGAGGAAAATCCCTACAGTTCCCTTCCAGAGGTTAGAGTGAAGAGGGAAGGGAGATTCTCAAAACACATAACTGGTACAGCCAGGGAACCAACCAATCAAAACAGCCAACAGCCAGGAAGGCTAGAGCAGAGTCTACTGCTAAGCCAGCTGTTATCCCTTTAGTTGCCAGGGGCGGGAAAGGGGCCATGTCGGCAAGGTGGGAGTAGTAGGTCATATCAGTGTACCTCAGCTAGGAGAGAGATTCTACAAACATGACTGCTAGAATTCTGGAGATAAGTGGAAAAAATGGCTCAAGGTTTCCCATTCAGTATGTAGATCTAACCCCGCTATTTTCAGCATGGTACCTAACTGCCTTTCTTCTGTCCCCAATATTTAGTCTTTCTGTCTCTGCCTCTCAGAAAATAAATCTCCTTTCTCCTGTGGAAGTGGGAGGAGGGACAGATAATTGCACGGATTGGAAGGTGGGTTTGCAATGACTTCTTATACAGATTTTCATATCTCTATATTCTTGAGGATAAACTGCCTTGCTTCAGGTCATAATGTTCATAGACATCAACCCTACAGTCAATTCCTATAAGAATTTACATTTTACTTTCCTCATTTCTTTCATTGCATATTTTAAAATTTATAGATATCAGCCTTTTTTTCATTGGAATGGAATTTTTGCTCTGTTTATTTCTCTGCTTGTTGTTTGGGATGATTTTTAAGAAAAAGGAGAAACAAAAAATACTCCACTATTCTGAAACTGGTACAACCCTCTCGGGACACTCTAAATAGACACTGTCATAGATGGCATTTTCCTCTCTTTACCTAGCAGTAAAGTTTTTATATACATGTCTTATTTCCTCAACTAGACTTCATGCTTCCTAAGAAGAGTCTATTTGTAACTCGTTCAGGGCCTAATACAGTGCCTTTTATATGCCAGATTTTCAATATGTATTTACAAAATAAATAAATACAGTATCATTTTTCTAATACGAGAATGCAAAAAAATAATAAAGAAACAAAACAGAACAAAAGCGCAATCAATGCCCTCAAGAAAGTTATGTTTCCTTAGGAGCTATAAGGGTCACGATAACTAGCAAAGACTAGAAAACAGTACTTAATGAAAAGTTACATTTTTTACAACAATGTAAATGCAAAAGTACAGGGGTCAGATCTAGGATTCTGTAATTCATAGTTTCAGTTGTCTGCCCCTTTATCATAGACCCATCTCCTTTGCAAAATGATTCTGACATTTTCTAGGATCAGCCTGTCCAGTCACAATTTCCTACTGAAGGTGTTTAGGAGTAGCCTAAAGAAACTCTTCACTCCTAGGAACAGTCATTATCATCCAGTTGGCATCTTTATTAGACTGCATTATTTATGACTTTATAAATGGTTTTCCCTATTCCAAATGGCTCTGAATTACCTTCATCAGTAAATCATGTCTAGAACTCGGAAGTTCTCTGCAGGTGTTTATTAATAGCAAGCCATTTACCAAAGGCCAAACATTCAGAAATTCAGAAACTCTTGGAAGACTTAATTGGCTTCCTAAAGCTTTGAGAGACTTGCTAGATTGCTTCCTAAGATTCCTTCCAGGTCCATATTTCTGTGATTAGATAGACAGACAAAGATGCATACACATACACATACCAATACACATACACAAATATAGATATGTCTTCATAAGTCACCAAATTTGGTTTAATAATAT
This sequence comes from Eidolon dupreanum, assembly GCA_028627145.1. NCBI lineage: Eukaryota > Metazoa > Chordata > Mammalia > Chiroptera > Pteropodidae > Eidolon > Eidolon dupreanum. The sequence goes on along the minus strand of CM053509.1, from coordinate 45,359,036 downwards.
TTATAAAATTGCCACCTCAATGACCAACATATGAATGATGATCATTCATCTACTTCTCAAACATCTGAATTTAAATTCTATGTAATAACTTCAATATCAGCAGCATCACCCATACTGAATGTGCCTGACATTCAAATAAAGAATTTCCTTTTATTGAAAAAGAGTAATAATTTAGAGAAAGATGGTGGATGTGGATAGCTGAGCAGTAAGAGAAGTGGATTAAATCTTAATGGGTAAGAGCTTGGCCTCTGGAAGCAGAGAGAACTGACTTGAATCTATGCTCAATTACTTGCTAAACATGTAATGTTGGACAAATTTCTTGTTTCTAAGCTTTAAAATCTCTGTCTGTAAAGTGAGCATGATAATAATATTTACCTCCAAGATATTTAATGAGATAATGCATATTAAGTATATAATTCTGGCATATAGTAAGTGCTTGGTAAATATTAACTCCTTAATTTAATCAAAAGTATCAAATGTTCCAAAATGCAAATCTTCATGAAAGTGTTGTTGCTCAGGACGCAGATAATACTCTTTTACTTCCATGACCACTGAAATAAAGTGCTGGTAGAATATGACAAATATTTTCACCAGATATAAAATGGTCTGGACTATCTAGAACATCTGTCACTTTCCCAGTAACTCCTATTTTTACCAATCCTAAGGTACTTAGAATTCCCCTAATGTGACATTCTGTCCATTCCTATAGGTCATTATAAAAGTTTTCTCTGATAAAATCTTTACCCCTTTCTTGCCTATAGAACTCTTACAAATCTTTTAAGAGCCAACTTAGGTACTTTTTCTTCTGTGAACTCTCCCTCTTACATAAAAAGCAAAACTAGTCACTTTCTCTTCTATTCCACCAAAGCACTTGTAGGTACCTTTAACTACTATAACTCTATTTCACAGTTATTTGTTCACATATTAATCTCCCTGGCTAAGCCACTAGCTTGTTGAATGTAAGTTAGACTATGTATTATTTATCTCTGCCCTGTACATAGCATAGAGCCTGACATCAAATAAGAGACAAGGAAATACTAAATTAATGCCTGAACAAAATATAGTATATTACAAAATGACTCATAAAATCATATATTAAACCTGTGTTAGAGAAGCTATATGGTACTGTGATAAAAATCACTAGACAGATAAACCATTTAAGAATAGGTTCAATTTCCTGTGATAGAAAACCCAAATAACAGTGATTTAAACAAGTTAGAAACGTTTCTCTCTCATGATAGAAGTCCATTTACTCTAGTGCCAATATGGCAGTTCTCTAGGACTCAGTCTCCTTTAATTTCTCAGCCATGTCATCCCTAGGATGTAACTCTTTTTCTTTATGGTTTAAAATAGTAGTGCTCCAGCCATCAGTTTAGTGTTTTATCATATTTCAGCAATGGAATAGAAAATAAGGATGAAGATCATATCCCTCTTAAGATGACATTTTAGAAATACTACATAGCACTTTAGCTTATTGGTTAGAAAGTATTCACATGACTACATATTCTAAGGTGTTTATCATTCTGTTTTGTCACTAAAGATAAGTCAGTGAATTCATATTAGGAGCATTCATCAATCTCTACCTCAATAACTAATCAGAGACCAACTCAATTACTTCTCTGCATGCTAGATTATTGTAAGAAAAAGATGTTGGACCAGAAGATCTCTAAGATCTCCTGCGATTTTTTCCTATTTGTCTATTATTCTGAAAAAAATATATAGAGAGAGCTTTGGATGGTCAAAAACCAAGCGTGATAACATTTAGCCTATTACTATGTGATTATTGTAATCTCCCAAATCTGTATTTCAAAGAGTTCTACCATCAAAAGAGCAAGAAAATATGGTAAAGAAGAGGTGTATCTTTGAAGAAAATGTATTTTAAAAGAACATTTAAAGACAGTTTTGTAATGTTAAAGATATGTCTAAGCCTGTGTTAATTGCAATGAATATTTTGGGAGTCAACATCTTCATTATCTCCATCAATCTCCCCAAGACCCCCAAATTAAAATAACACATTTTTGACATAGACCGCTGTACTAAGCATGAAAACACCTTTAGATATTTACTATTTTTATTGATCTGTAACATACAATAACAGTCTGCTTGTGAAACAAATGCAGCTTTAGAACAGTCCTACCCCCAACCTTCCTGCAACCCCACTACTGGCACCACCACTACTTGATGGCCAAAACCCTTCTCTCCATAGAAATCCTGGAAACACCAATGGTCTAGATCTGAGGATGGGGAAGCTCATAGGCTTTGCCCAAATCAACTTGTTACATAACAAAGGATTGTTGTAGCTATCATGTACTTAAGGCTCTTAATAATACTTTAATCATAGTCACTTCTAGCCACTTACAAGCTATTACCAATTCAACATTGAAAGGACTCCTACTATCCCCAAATATAAACACTGGTCAAAAACGTCAATCTGGGTGTCTCTATGAAGCCACAAAAAGCAATCAGCCAAAGAGACATGGCAGTGCACTCTTTGAGCTAATATTTTGTACCTGCTACTGTCAATCATCTGCAAAAAAAAAAAAAAAAAGTGAACCCACGTAAGACTTATTTTAGTGGTTTTATTTACTTACCTGTTATCTTCATTTCACAGAAATTCAATTAGATTTCTAAATATCTAAAGTTGTCTGTCACATGAAGATACATCAGAAAATTTTGAACTACTTTCATAATTAACATGCCTCATACCTCAGTCCTTGTAACTCTTGACACTCGAGAATTCTTTTTTTTTTTCATCTTTTGGCTTTGCCCAGTTTAAAAAAAAAATACAGAAATGCCATTCACTGACAGTTTTCTGGGGCAGCACTCAGAATGACACATTCCTTCAGAACAGTCAACCACTTAGCAATTAACTAAGGCTCCTGTCCAGTTCAGGAGAACTGTAAGACAGTTACCATTAACATGCCCCCAAGGGAGAAGAGGGATCATAAAATGACCTATTTCACATCTCAGAAACAGTCTGTGTCTGAAATGGGGCAAGACAGCCCAAGGGCCTGGAGTTCTCCTTTGTGTTCTAATAGCAGCAGGTAAACATCAAAAAAAAACCAAACAAACAAACAAAAAAAAGGAAAGAAAGAAAAAAGTGGGAGGGGGGGACAGTTTTGCGTTTAAGTCTGATGCTAATATAATGAAAAATAGAAATATTATACTTGTGTACTAAATGTTAAATTATAATGCAACCAGTTGTCCATGTTGTCCCTGGAAGGATGCCACCAATGCATTCTCCTGTCATTCGGTAAACAAGGACCTTACAGCACCTTCATCTGATATGCTTTCTTTTTTAGTCTCAGGAAAGTTCTAACCACAACAACTTTTATTACCCCCCCAATTCTCATAAATCTCTTTGGAGACCACAGTCTTGTTTAAAATACTATACTCTCCATACAGAATCATTCACAAGTTTCCTATAACCTATTAAATCAAAACCAAACTTTTCATTAATTATGTCCATTTTTTGTACTTTGGGAACTTAATGTTCAGCACCTAGGTAATATAGGCATACCTCGCTTTACTGTACTTTGATCTATTGTGCCCCACAGATGCTTCATCTTTTACAAATTGAAGGCAAGATCTACCAGCAGAAAGATTAAGATTCACTTTATTGTGATATTTGCTTTATTGTGGTGGTCTTGAACCAAACCTGCAATATCTCCGAGGTATGGCTGTAAACAGATTACATCAAATACACTTTCAATGCATTGCCAATTCCTTGAAAAGGAAAATATTCCAAAAGACAAAAATAGCAAAGACAGAAACACAGGGAGCTGAAATGAGTGACAAATGATCTCAGAAACTAGGGCTATCTTGGAACAATGCTGATGCTGGAAACTAGAGCTCTAAGGATTTATTGCTTTTCAGAAAACAGGAAACTAGGCATGAGTTTGCCAAAGCGTTTGCTTATGTGGGGGAAAGGAGTTGAATCTGAGACCCACACCTAGAGTCAAGACTCTAAAAGGGGTCACCTCATTAAAGAAGAGTAGAAAAATATCCACATGCCTGCAGTAATGGGAAACCTGTTCACCTCTGCTAACACTGTATATAGAAAGAAACAGCAATAATAGTCTCTCCTAAGAATTTATAAACATAGGCCTTCCTTTGAATTGATATGCAATCTAAATTCACATTGTCTGCACAATAGGGAAATGTCTGATTCAGAAAATTAAAGTGGTCCTGCGGTCTTAGAAGCCATCAGAGAGAAAAGTCAGATAATCTACAAGAAATTACAATGAAATGGACTGTAAACCTCACAAGAGCAAAAATAAGCAAGATTTTATTCAAGATTATTGCGTCTGGGACACAGACCAGAATGTAGTCCATATTAAACTCTTTTGAAACTAAGGGTGGTAGAGATTTTAGGAATGGGGATGGGAAGATTGAAGTCCACCTGAGTTTGTTAACTGGCTTTATCCAAAGGAAAAGTAAATTTTCTGAAATCTTCAGGCAGTCTTGCAACTTGCAACAAGGCACCCACCAAAGTTAGAGTCTATCTTCCCCCTCATAGGGTGCTCTCTTCCTTGATGATTATATATCAAAGGGATAGCTCCCACGTACTTATAAAATTGGTAAGATACTTTTTAAATATTTATATGTAACAGACACAAAAGACTTAATGATTATAAGTTTTCTAAAGTAAATGCTCTAAGGAAGAAGTGGTTAGGGGGCCCAGAGTCAGAAAAGAGCCTAATGTTTAGTGCAACTGAAGCCATCTTAGTCAAGAACTGTGGCTAAAACGGATAAATCTACCTTCACTGTGTGAGACTTAACATCTCTCCATACTGACAGATCAAATAGGCAAATATTAAAAGTAAATAAAACATCTAAGCACTACAAGTAGCATTTTTATTTTTGGCATGTTTAATAATTAGAGAATGCAAATTTTTTATAACAACATATAGAATATTTTAAAGTATAGATCATGCAGTAGACCATAAAGGAAGAAATTTCAAAGTCAATATTATGAAATTGCTTTCTGATTATAAAGTCATTATATTAGAGAGCCAAAATATTTCAGTATTGTTTTTAATAACAACACTTTTAGGATCTATTATTTCCAAACTCTTATTATTTGCTAAGCCTGTTCTTAGCAGGAGAAAGAGAATTCGATAATAATGTTGAGACTTCTACCAGGTAACTGGATGAATGAGGCCAATTAACCAAGACTCCGTCATTCATTAAATATGTATTATTTCAATCTTAGTGTTTCTGGTCTATGACATTCAGAATATTTCTACTCTAAACCATCATTTTATCATTATCTTCCCTATCTTGAACCCTTGACATACAAGCTAGTCCCTTTCCTTTACTACACAAAAAAATTTGGTCTTTAATGAAGGCACTCATTGCTTGTCCTCCTCCTCCATCCTGCAACCCACCATCAGAGGAAAGAATGGCTCTCCATAGGGAAGGAAAACAAAACGGCTTCCTTAATGTTCATAAAAATACCTGGCATTATTATCATCAGAATCTTACCTCAATTATCCACAAAATGTCTATACCAATTAGAAAACTTTTTTCTTATGCAAACTACCCTTGAATTTCTATAAAATGCTCAACTCCTCCCCTTCTACTCCTGTGCTCACAGCTAGACTACATTTTGGAAGCTTCCTTGTGGTCACATGACCAAGTCCTGAACAGTGAAATGTGTGTAGATATGATGAAAACTCAGTGTGGCCCATAAACTCTGCTAGAATTTCCCTTTCCCTTTCTCCACCTACTGGCTGAATAGAGAGGAATTCAAGGGTCAGTAGAAAACAGAAAACAACCACAAGGTGAGTTTATTTCTCCTGAAGATTATACCAAAGACTTTTCCTGTCACATTGCTCAGGGTCCTTTACGTGCCAACTTGGACTAGGAGCAGACAAAATCATATCTCATCTAAAGAATATACTTCATTTATCAGACAAACTCACGTTTCTCAGTCTTTCTTTCATTGCCAGGAAATTTAGAGTTCAATATAAAGCCTATTTGTCACTGTTATTTAACTGTTTAATGATATTTTAAGCTGTATTAAGAGGTATTTTTAAATATGCCTTTTGGAATTGGATAAAAAAGAAATTATTATGAAAGAAATGAATACTAGTGAGGTTATGCCTCTTTGTGTAGTTACGCACACCTAAATGTCTTTCTTCATCTCTCTTTGTTGACTCCTGCCCAGCCTTTCTGACCCAATACAAATACCACTAGCTACTATGAAGCTATTCCCCCATGACCCCAGCTTACTTTGTCCTCTCTCCTTTCTTATCTCTTAATGTACTTTTTATCTATAAAATGTGTACTATCTACACTTATGTTTCTCTACAGTCCCATTTAAAAATCAAAATAACCATCATCTCACCCTGCATAGTAGCAGTTGTACTTTCGGTATTCCATAAGAAATAAACAATCCAATGGGCACAAAGATTGCATCCTATTCTCTACTATGCAACCATAGCCCATACAGGAGGAACCACAAGTCTACGCCACACAATTTAGCCAGCTGATAGACCACTTTCTTTCTAACTGTTACCTTCTAATTCTCATATTCAGAAGAAAAGCTTCTAGAGATCTGGAGCCATGGGCTATGCCATTGTGATGTCTTTCTACGATCCAAGTAAAATGATGGGTATAAAGCATTTTCACAAATAGCTGACAGTGATTCACAGACTGAGACATAGATTGGCTTAGGAAAATAACTCAGCAGAGACCAAAATCAAAAAAGCCCAAGGCATTTAAACCTCACCTGCAGGAAATACTTTGTCCTAAACTCTAAAAGTAAAAATTCCTGGCTCACCTTCCTTCTGCTTTATCTTAGAAGTTTTTCACCACAGAGAGCAAGATTTGATAAACAAGTTTTGGCAGAAAATTTTTTGAATATGAATCTTGGATCTGTTTGGCTATGGGATGTTGATCACGTTTCCTAATCTCATTTAACCTCAACTTTTTCTTCTCTAAGATAGAAATGATACACACCTCAAATGGCTGCATTAGGAGCAAATAAGATATTATTTGCAAAGCATAGATACAGTGCCTTGTACATAGAGTCACTCAATCAAAAATCTTGACTGCCTGCCTTCAGAATTCAGAAATGGAGATTATAGACTCCTCCAAGGATTAACCTCTGTTTTTCTTTTGTTTCCACAGAGAAGATTCCTATTAACTGGGAGCCGACAGGGATCACGCCTCCTAAAATGAGACAAAACTGTTTAGAATGAACTGAGATTTTTCCAAACTGATTGTAATAGAATGATCTATTAGCCCAGCTTCTGGAATGTGAAACTTCTGGGAAGTTTCAGAGGAGAGAACTATGGGAGTTCAGAACAAATCACCCTCAAGATGTGCATCTGTGGTATGTGGATTATTTTGAGATAAGGACAATTTTAGCTTCAGGCTTAGAACTTTCTGCCCCTCTCTTTAAGTACCTAGAAGAACTTGACTTAAAGGCCCTGCCCATAATAAGAGATTATCAGCAATAATTGATTTTTGACCCACCTATATTGCAGGGCGAACTTTTATTTACTGAACATCTGCTCTTCTCATTATCCTGCAATGACTCTTTGAAGCTCCCAAGTCACCTTACTTCATCCCTAGCTCAGAATGTCCTATATACCCATGTTCCCTTTCTGTTTCAGAACCTCTCCTGTATTTGGAGGTCTCTGACTCTCTGATATATGCAGGGTTTCCTTACAAAGGTATGTATTAAATTTGGTTATGTTTGCGTGCTAAAAAAAAAAAAAAATGCAACATCTGTGAAGTTGCAATAAAATGAAGCACTGTAAAACAAGGTACGTCTGTAGGCAAAAAGAAAGAGCCCTGTGTTATACTTCAAAGCTCTACAGTCTGTTTAGTGAGAATTTCTTACCTTCATTCTGAAGCCTAAAGCAAAATCAGGAGGAAAGAGCAAAGAGCCATAAAAATAAATTTGTTCTAAAAATCATTAACAGTGCTAAGACTTATTATCAGTTGGCATATGTTGAACTAGTCATCTGTGGCAGGTGATCACTAATTTTATCCACACTCTTCCAAAATGGTCTTTGGAAGCTGTTTATTCCTTAAAACAACTTTTTTTTCAGTAGACATTTTAAATGTCTGCATTCAAAGACACTGATTTTGACTGTGTCTCTGACTATTATTTTCTGTTCCCAAATTCACACTTTATACGTGTACATTGTCAAATCTATAATTACTTTACTTTTTAATTTTTTTAAAATGCTCTCAGCATACACAAAACACTTGTGTTAAGTGGGCTGGATACAGACTTCTAAGAAACTAATATATAAAAGATATAAAGCAATGTTTATTTGTACTTAGAAATGAATTACTATTTCAAAATATGGATATATAATACCTGGACATGTTATTGACAGAATGGTAAGAGGTTTATGAAAAGAATACATTAAGGTATCTTTCTATGATGTATGTTTTAAGTCAATTTTTAATTAACTATTCTGAGTTCTCGCACAGATAATTATACCGAGTCAAAAGAAATGTGCACAGTATTAAGTTCAACCTCCAGTCTCAAGGGGGATTTGACATTCGAGAAAGTATCAACCATAGCTAATAGAGTGTGAATCCAGAAATAGGCAGTTTAAGAAAGGAAATCTCAAAAATGACAAATATGACCTGTGTATCCATTTAATGAAGAGAGATTTTGGCTTCCAAGAAGAAAAACAAAGTACGAAAGCTAGGTACAAAAAAAAAAAAAAAAAAAGGATTAAGGCAAAGATGAAGACAAATAAAATAAGAGAAAAAAGAAGGGTATAGAATTGAGTGATTAAGAAACTCTAGTATTCTTGAAGTTACCTAAGCCATCTCCCCAACCCACTGCCACATCATTCCTTTCTTAAAGCCACTGTCAAGGTAGGGGTAATTTCTCCAAGGCTCTGCCTCGTAGTTTCCTCTCTCTGTAGCCATTTTGCCTACTCATTTATATTGTCTCACAAACAATGTTTACTAGAAAAAAAAACCCTTTTTGTGTGTGTTTTTTCTAGAAAGACTTGATCAGCCAGGTAAAAGCCTAAATCAAACTCATACCAAACCTGCTGCCAAGGGACCAACCCATTCACTTAATAGGTATGAAGAAGCCTGAGAGTAAAAATAAGACTGGGAAAGAAAATATACGGGAACTCTCAGTATTTTCTGCTCAATTTTGCCATGAAGCTAAAATTGCTCTAAAAAACTGTTAAGAAAATGAACCGGAGTCAATGTAGCAGCAAATCTGAAAGTACTAACAGGTAAGGAGCACTTCACTTGCTGAGGCTTGAGTTAATAGAAAATTCTTTGCTAGCTGTGGTCATTAGTGTCTAACCGGCTGTACGTACAGAATCCTACCCATCTTGCACAATCTAAAACCAAAAGAGACTTGATAAAGTACAGCACATCTTCTCTTCTCCCTAGTGACTCATCATTTGCAGTATTTCCAACCACTGCTTGATTTCCATTTAATATATGGAGGCAAGTATACTGGGTGATTCTGAAAGACCAATGGATGAAAAAGGGAGTCAAAAAATATTTTGAGACAAATGAAAAATGGAAACACAACATACTGAGATTCTATGGGAAGCAGCAAAAGTAGTTTTAGAGGGAGTTTATAGTAATAACACCCATATTATGGAAAAAAATCTCAAACAATTTAACTTTATACCTCAAGAAAGTAGAAAAAGAAGAGCAAACTAAGTCCTAATTTAGGAAATAAAGACCAGGAGCGGGAAAAAAACAATGAAACAGAGGCTGAAATACAATAGAAAAGATCAATGAAAATTAAGAGCTGTCTTTTAAAAAGATAGAAAAATTGAGAAACCTTTAGCTAGACTAACAAATATACTCAAATAAAATCAGAAATGAAAGACAAATACTACATCATAATGAATAAGAGAGAAATACTAAGGATCATAATAAAAATTTATGAAAAATTATATGCCAACAAAATGGAAAACCTAGAAGTAATGAATAAATTCCTAGAAACATATAACCTACCAAGACTAAATCATGAAGAAACAGAAAATCTGAACATCCTAATTATGAGTAATGAGACTGAATTAGTAACCAAAAATCTTACAATAAAGAAAAATCCAGGACCAGATGGCTATCCTCAGTGAATTTTACCAAATATTTAAAGAATAATGAATACCAATCCTCAAACTCTTCCAAATATTGAAGTGCAAAGAACACTCCAAACTCATTTTATGAGGCCAGAATTATGCTGATCTAAATGTCAAGCGGGGGGGGTCGGGGGGGAGAAAATTTCATGCCAATATCCTTGATGACTATACATACAAAAATTCTCAACAAAACATTAGCAAATTAAATTCAACAGCACATTAAAAGGATCATACACCATGACTGACGGATTTATTCCTGAAATTCTAGATGATTTGACATACACAAATCAATGTGATGTACCACATTAACAAAATGAAGGATAAAAATCATATACGATCATTTCAATAAATGCCCAAAAAGCACCTGACAAAATTCAACATCATTTCATGATAAAAAATCTCATAATTTACATATAGATGGAATACACCTCAACATAATAAAGGGCATATCTCAAGTCCACAATTATCACACTCTATGGTGAAAATCTGAAACCAGGAGCAAGACAAGGAAGGATGCCTACTTTTATTCAATATAATATACCAACAAACTACCCAAAATTGAACTTAAGAAAACAATCCCATTGTAATTGCATCAAAAGGAATAAAATACTTAGAAATAAGTTTAACCAAGAAAGATATGTACACTGAAATTAGGCATTGATGGAAGAAACTGAAGAAGACACAAATAAATGAAAATATCTCTGTATTTGTGAATTAAAATAATAATTAGTTAAAATCCATACAACCCAAAGCAATCCACAGTTTCAATGAAATCTCTATCAAATTACCACAAAAAAAAAAAAATCCTACAATTTGTATGGTACCATATAAAACCTCAAATAGCCAAAGAAATCTTGAACAAAGAGAGCAAAGCTAGAGCCTCCACACTTTCTGATTTCAAACTGTATTACAAAGCTATAGTAACCAAAACTGTATGGCACTGACATAAAAACAGACATGGATCAATGGGACAGAATTCAGAATCCAGAAATAAATTCATGCTATATGGTCAATTACTTTTCAACAAAGTTACCGAAAAATACACAATGCGGATAGGATAGTCCCTTCAGTAAATGGTAATGGGAAAACTGCATATCCACATGCAGAAAAATGAAACTGGAGCCCTCTTACAGCACATAAAAATCAACTTGAAATGGATTAAGGATTTTAATGCAAGGCCTGAAACCATAAAACTCCTAGAAGAAAATATAGGGGATGAGTTCCTTGACATCAGTCTTTGCAAAGATTTTTTTTAATTTGATACTAAAGACAATAAAAGCAAAAATAAGTAGGTGGGACCACATCGAACTAAAAAAGTTTCTACATAGCAAAGGAAACCATAACATTAAAAAGCAATCTATGGAATGGGAAATAATATTTGCAAACTACACATCCAATAAGGGGTTAATATCAAAAATATACAAGGCACTCCTGCAATGGCAAAAAAAATAAAAAAAGCCCAATTTAAAAATGGGCAAAGGACCTGAACACACTTTTCTCAAAAGACATACAAATGATCAGTAGGTATCTTAAAAGATATATAACATCACTAATTATCAAGGAAATGTGAATCAAAACCACAATGAGATTTCACTTCACATCTGTTAGGATGTCTATTAACAAAAAGACAAGAAATAACACACTGGGCAATGATGTGGAGAAAAGAGAATCCTTATACACTGTTTGTGGAAATGTAAACTGGTACCACCACTATGAAAAACAGTATGGAGTTCCCTCAAGGAATTAAAAATGAAAGTATCATATGATCTAGCAATTCAACTTCTAGGAAAATAGCTAAAGTAAACAAAACAACTACCTTGAAGGGATTTCTGAACTCCCATGTTCATTTCAGCATTATTCACCATAGCCAAAATACAGAAACAACTTAAGTGTCTATAGATGGATGAATGGTTAAAGAAAATGTGGTACATATATCCAATGAAATATTATTCAAACTTAAAGAATGAAGATCTTGCCATTTGCAATAACATGGATAAGTCTGTTGGGCATTATGCTAAATGATATAAGCCAGACAGAGACAAATACTGCATTCTATCATTTTTATATAAAATCTTCAAAAAAAAAAAAAAAGGTTGAGCTCATAGAAACAGTAGAATGGTGGTTGCCAGGGGCTGGGAGGTGGGGAAAATGGGGAGAGGTTTGTAAGGGTACAAAATTTAAGTTATAAGATGAACAAGTCCTGAGGATCTAATGTATAGCATGATGACTACAGCTGATAATACTGTATTGTATAACTGTAATTTTGTAAGAGAACAGATTTTAAGTATTTTCACACACAAAAAAGGTAACTATGTGAAGTGATATATATGCTAATTAAAAGAATGGTGGGAATCCTTTCATAATGTGTGTGTGTGTGTGTGTGTGTGTATATATTAATGTACATTTTAATATATTACATTTTTATATCAATTATATCACTATACTATATGTGTATATTTTAAAATATATATCAGGATTAAAAGGTTATGAGGCGAGGGGCAGATTTTGTTTCCTCTTTGTTATAACAATTGCCCTTTTACCCAATTCAGAATACCTGAGAGTGATGCCTTCTCTTATACATGTGTAGAGACACAGAAGAGACTATTTTCTCATCCAGGCTCATTAATTCATCAAAAAGATTAAATATTGCTGTTCTAAGTGCAATGTCTATTACTAGACACAAGTCAATGAATAAGGTATAATCTATACCCCACAAAAGCTCACCTACCAACTATGAGGAGAAATATGACATTCACAAATAACTATAATACAAGATGAAAAAGGACATGTGCCATCAAAAGGGAGAAAATATTACAGGTATCTAGAGAAGGGAAGGTAAACTTTGGCTGAGGCCCAGGATTCAATGTCATTTGAGAAAATACTTGAAGGATAGATCAGGGTATTATTCACAACCACAGTTACTCTCAATTTCCTGCAATGGGGGAGAATTATACATCCCTGCCCCTTTGAATTCAGAAATGTCTATATGGCTTGCTTTGCCACAAATGGAAATGGAAGTGTGTGTGCTGTTTGCCTTGGCTTTTTCCCTGTTGTGGTAGGGACACTTACAGATGTTCAAATGGAGGCTACTCTAGCAGCCATCACATACCAGAATGATGTCCTTGGAGGCCTCTCTTTTTTCCCCTCTGGCTACTCCCTTAAAGCCACTGCCAAGGCCATCAGCCCAAGAAGAGAGTTCCTCAAGGCCAAGGACAGCATTTTTTCCTCCTCATATTTATTGCCCACACTAGCAGCCCATGTTTGCTAACCTCATTGGCTAATATTTTCCTCCTATCAGGACTGAGCTTGCCCAGTTCAGGCCTTATGCAGACACCAAACCCAATCTGCAGTCAATGGGCCTCCTGCTGACTAACAATGAAGGACCCTGTGATACCAGTGGAGAAAAAATCCTTTGCTCTTATAAACCACTGAGACTTGGAGACTGCTGATGACTGCAGCATAGTTTACTCTATCCTAGATGATTCAGTAGGATTTTAATATGTGGCATGAGAGAGACTGCAGATAAATGGAGAGAATTCTGGAACTCTGGAAACATTCATGAAGAAGAGCAATAGTTAAAAACTGTTACTGCTTAAGTGTATTAAAAGAAAGTGAAGGCTACATTTATAAAAAGTTTGCAAGTTCTCGTATCTAGCTATATCTATTCCCTGCTCAAGTAATTTTTTCTCAAATTTTGGTTGATTTCTCTACCTCCTTTTATTGCTTTTATTTAATCTCACACACAAAAAGTTGACTCAATATTGTCTCACTTCCAGGTAACACTTAAAGATTGAATTAAATCCAGCAAACTGATTTATGTGGCTGTGATAAACCATAAGATTTCCCAAATGAGTCTATAAAAAAATGCATAAATGATGGATACTACTGATGCTTTGGGGGTATGATGATGATTTCTGCACTAAAGAAAGACATAAATCTGCCTTTTAAATTGTCATTATATTCCTATGTCTTCTTAATTTAGGGAGTAAAATGAATATATTGTAGAAGTGTTGCCCTTCAAAATTTAGAAACTATTTTCTGATTATTTAAAACAACTTTGGACAAGTAACCAGCCTCTCATACCACTTTCTCACTTTGTAATGGAAACACAAACTTTTTAATTATTTTATAAGTGCTACTGGAATGGAATGACCACATATAGCCTAAAGCTGACATTCACCTTTACTGTGTAATAAGTGAAGTATATCTTTCATTCAGAGCCACAAAGGGGCTTTATGCACATCATCTCATTTAATTCTATTAACAATTCTATTAACAGAATAACATTACACTCATTTTTCAAATGAGGATTCTGACTTTTAGAGAAATTGAGATTTTTCTATGAATTGTATTCGTTATAAATTTAAGTCACAAAATTATATATAGTAGAGCTAGAACTCAAACCCAACAATCTTGGTTCCCACCATTTGAATCAGGTTGGTACCCTTAATAGCCCACCTTAACGCACCTCCACCATGGATAAAGCCACGGGTATCATATTAATCTCTTCAGCTGTGCTTTCTGCTAGTCCATCAGCCTGGGCTTGCTCCTCTTGGTCTAGCTGAACTTGGCTGCAGAGCGTACACTGCCCATCCAATCTGTGTTGACATATCGGAAATTCTCCTTGGTTCCTGAGACCTTGTTTTTCATCCTTCTCAGGAGATGTCAAACCTGGTCCCTTCTGCTCACTCCTGGCCTTGCCTTCCCTGGCCTTTTTTCACATTGCAAAAAAGTCAGCATCCTCCCACTTTCACATTTTATACACTTATTTTGTGCATATATGTACATAGTGGGCTCTTACACAAAATTACTCCTCTATCATACATTCTTAATTCTTCAACATTCTCCAGTGAAAATAATTCATTTTAAATCCCAACCAGAACTAATAAAACATTTTTTATGCATGTTTCCCACCTAAATGTGTTGAGATTTGCTTTGCTTGTTTCTAGGTCCCACACAATCAGTCACAGTGACTCCCTGCAGCTGACAAACACATTTTACCACATGTATATTATAGACAAGTCCCTAGCTCAACA